>JAPVLO010002740.1:0-29628 GCA_027257055.1 Cephalopachus bancanus | reverse complement strand
TGTGTGAATTCCTGATCTGTAGAACCACAAGCAAATAAAATGGCTGTCATTTTAAACCGCTGAATGTTGGAGTAGTTTGTAACACAGCAGTATGTAACTGAAATAAATGGTTACTTTATACTTTTCTAGTCAGGCATGGTGGCTCATGCCTATAATACCAGCACTTTGGGAGGCCAAGGGGGGAGGATTGCTTGAGGCCAGCAGTTTGAGACCAGCCCGGACAACATAGTGAGACCTTATCTCTACAAAAAATAAAAAAGTTAGCCAGGCAGGGTGGAGCACACCTGTAGTCCCAGCTACTTGTGAGGCTGAGGCTGAAGGATTCCCAAACCCAGGAGGTTGAGGCTGTGGTGAGCTATAAGCATGCCACTGCACTCCAGCCTAGGTGAAAAGTAAGACCCCAATTCATAAAAAATAAAAAAAAATTTAAAAAAAATATATAATTCTAACTTCTATACTTTTATTAATTGCTTCACTTCCTATTATGTAAAATTGGCTCATTCTCTCCCCCCCACGTTTCCCAACCTCTGTGACTATATAACTACTTTTACTTTGTCAATGTTTTATGTACATTCTATCCTCCATAACAAACTATTCCATGCACATAAACATATTCCTGCAATAAATTATTCTGTGCATTATCCATATTTGCTCTGTCCACTATGGTAGCTGAAAGGTACCTATAGAAACCTAGAAGAAACTTAGCTTACTCTTCAGTCTTTTTGCCTCAGCATAACCATTAAAAAGCTTTCAGACATTCTACTGCAGGACAAACAGCAGCCTATCCCATCCCCCCTAGGCAAATCTCCTTCAGATTCAAGACCAGGACAGCCCAACCATTCAGGGTTTTAGCATAATAATCTCTAGTAAACTTTTGATTCTTTGTCAAGGCCAAAGTAAAAAGAGTTTGTGAGCTGCAAATGTCTGAGGTTGTGAATTGCAAATGTATAATAAGTCTCTTGCAGGAATCCTCCCCCCCCCAGGGTTACCCTAATCAACCCTTTGTCACCTATGTGACTCAAATAAGCCACCATGGGAGCAATCGTGTGACTAACCCACTCATCTGCCTGCTGTCCATCACCTGACATCAGTACCTTCACTTGCCTGCTCCTTTGTGATGACATGGAAGCAGACCACCACCCAATCACCCTTTGTGATCTTCCCCATCTAGGGAATGGTTAAAAAGAACTCAACACAAGCAACAACCAGTGGCCATTGCCTTGCTAGACTCTGGGTGGCCATGTGCTCTTTGAGCTACGGCTGTCGCCCTGCTTCCTGGCTTTGGTCCCCTTCCCCCCTCTTGGGGAGGTGAATCTTCTTTCATTCTTTCCCTTCTCTTTCTCTAATTTACTTTTTTTAATTTTAATTGTTTTTTTTTTTTTTAGTTGGAGTCTCACTCTGTCGCCCAGACTGGAGTGCAATGGCCGCTCCCGGCCACCGCAGCCTCGACCTGCTGGGGGTCCGGCTATCCTTCCGCCTCAGCCTTCCAAGTAGCTGGAATTACTGGCGCGTGCTGCCACGCCCTGCTAGTTTTTTTTTTATTTTTTTTATTTATTTATTTATTTTTGAGTTGGAGTCTCACTCTGTCGCCCAGACTGGAGTGCAGTGGCCGCTCCCGGCCACCGCAGCCTTGGCCTGCTGGGCTCTGGCGATCCTTCCGCCTCACCCTTCCGAGTAGCCGGAATTACAGGCATGCGCCACCACCCCCAGCTGATTTTTTGATTTATTGTAGAGATGAGGTCTCACTGCCCAGGCAGGTCACGAACCCGCGGGCTCAGGCAATTCACTCACCTCAGCCCCCCAAAGGCGCGGGATTACGGGCTGAGCCACCGAGCCCGGCTTCTGTTAGTTTTTTTATTTATTGTAGAGATGAGGTCTTACTAAGTTGCCCAGGTGAGTCTCGAACCCGCAGGCTTAGGCAATTCACTCACTTCAGCCCCCCAAAGAGCGGGATTACAGGCTGAGCCACGAGCCCGGCTGGGAACATTTTTTATATTACTTCCTATTCTCTAATTGAACCACCAGCTTTACTGGTCTGCAGACTATCATTCTGAATTTTTTTCCCATTGTGCCCCTTCAGTTCATTTTACTATTTCCTTTTCCTGAATTCTTTTTCATTTTGCTAGAATATATCCTTGAACTTTTTTTATTATAAGAAAGGCATATGGTCATTTAATTAGAGCATCAAAACCCCTGGTAACTTGGAAGATGTTGTTTCAATATATCAGATATCTTCTAGTGTGGCAGGATCCTTTATAGAGATGAGACACCTTGGCTTTTTTTGCCAGAAAGCAGCATTTGTTTGTGCCGGCACGGGCCCCAGCAGATTCACATCCAAAGACTGAGCCCTGAATGCAGCAGGGCATTGCCTTATATTACATTTTTCCCCCCTTTTGTCTCCCTTATATGGCAACCTGCATTTTTTGATTGGGTATTTTTGGCACAGGGCTGTAACTGGGTTATTCATGTGCACTTAGACATTGACTACGTCATGTCACTCTCTTTTAACACATTCTTTTTCTATTCTGGGAAGACCCTTATCTCTTTGTTTTAGAAGGGCCCTGACTCTTTTCCCCCTTTGATGCTTGGGTCCTTTTGGGGCTGAAGAGAATCATCTTGGTTTAAGGGCTGATATTTTTTTTTTTTTTTTTTTTTTTTTTGAGTTGGAGTCTCACTCTGTCGCCCAGACTGGAGTGCAGTGGCTGCCCCCGGCCACCGCAGCCTCGACCCGCTGGGCTCCGGTGATCCTTCCGCCTCACCCTTTCCGAGTAGCCGGAATTACACGCATGTGCTACCCGCCCGGCTGATTTTTTGATTTATTGTAGAGATGAGGTCTCGCTGCCCAGGCGGGTCTCGAACCCGCGGGCTCAGGCAATCCACTCACCTCAGCCTCCCAAAGGGCGGGATTACAGGCTGAGCCACCGAGGGCTGATTTTTTCATAACATCATTACATGTGCTGCCTTTTTCTTTTGACCATGGCAATGAGGTTTGACCATGGTAACAACGTTGGGGGCAGACCTTATGACAAAGGGGGGCAAGACAGAGCAGAATTAGACACATTCCCAAAAGTATAAGTATTATACCTATGAGGGTTTTAAATTTTTCAAAAGTTGAGAACCATTCCCCAAACAATTTCCTGGAGTCCCAGCCTTTTCAGGTTTGGGCTGGGACATGAGCAATTTTTCTTATCTGGTTGGTGACATTTTTTTTTTTTTTTTTGAGTTGGAGTCTCACCTGTCGCCCAGACTGGAGTGCAGTGGCCGCCCCCGGCCACCGCAGCCTCGCCTGCTGGGTTCCGGCGATCCTTCCGCCTCAGCCTTCCGAGTAGCCGGAACTACAGGCGTGCGCTACCACCCCCGGCTATTTTTTTATTTATTGTAGAGATGAGGCTCGCTGCCCAGGCGGGTCTCGAACCCGCGGGCTCAGGCAATCCACTCATCTCAGCCTTCCAAAGGCGGGGGGATTACAGGTTGAGCCACCGAACCCGGCTGGTGACTTTTTTTAAATGATCTTTCCTTCATTATCTCTTTGTAAGCAGCAGCTGCTTAGGTTAAAGTTTTTATAACTCCTCCTTTAAAAAAAAGCAAGTAGTCTAAGACTAGGCGTTTTTGATAAATAGCATGCACATCTTGGTTTGCTTTTTGGCTAGTATGTTAAGGGCCTTTGCAGTTTCATTGTTATATTTTTAACAAACACCTGTAATCGAATTATGTGGTTTAATATGTAAATAGGGGTCCGACACCCCCAAGACCCATTTTTTGCCCAGCTATCCGGGCCATAGTATTGGATAATATGTTCGGGGGGGTCACTCATCATTTTTTCAGTTGCCAATTTTAAGGCACACCATTTTCTTTGGGTGCCCCAAATTCTCGGAAACTTGGACTTAAAAGTGTTCCCTCTGGCAAGCAGGGGCAGAAAGACGGAGGGTCGGATAGACCTTAACACACAATATCTCGACCAGTTTGGGGAAAGTACAGCTTTGACATATATTCCCCCCCCTTTATTTTGTTAGCATGATGTTTAGGTTATACGATACATTGATGTCATTCTACTAGTAGCATTTAATTGTTCAACAATTTTTAAATAGCACTTCTAGGATGGCTAATAAGTTTTTGTTGATTATAAAATATATATATAATTGATTCCGTTTACATTCTTATTTATAGTTTCCCACCAAAAAAGAGATTTAAATTCTGCAGCTGTTTTATTTTGAGCTTTGAATTTATTAGAAACTTTCCTAGGGACTTCTATAACATTTAGATATATATTTATGAGTCAAAAGAGCCAGGTACTGGTGATTCAGGTAGTGATCCTTTGACTTTTTTAGTAGTTATTAGTGGGTTTTGAAATGCCAGGGTGAATGGAATAACCAGTCAAACCAAAGCACAGGTTTCCATCCATTTGGATGGCAACAGGACTCAAATTGTCCTACCTCCACAGTATCACCAAACATCTGCTCGAGGGATGTTAAAGTTTTAGTAGTTGCCCTTAGTTGACCCAGGACATCAAGGACATGGGTACAGGTTTGCAGACGCCCCACAGGAGCAGTGAAACCATCTCCTCGTCTGGAGAGATAAGAGGAGTGATTCGCCTTACCTATGGAGAAGGAAGGATACACCTTTAGATTTGACTTCTGTACAGGCGAATCAGGGAAGGGCTGGCAAGTCTTGTTCCCCCATGTGTCCTTGTCTTGATATATATATATTTTATATATAAATATATATATATATATTATTTTTTTTTTTTTTTTTGTTTGGGGTCTCACTCTGTCACCCAGACTGGAGTGCAATGGCTGCTCCCGACCACCGCAGCCTCGACTTGCTGGGCTCCGGCGATCCTTCCGCCCCAGCCCTTTCCCAAATAGCTGGAACTACAGGCGAGCGCTACCACGCTCTGCTAATTTTTTTTTTTTTTTAATTGTAGAGATGAGGTCTCGCCAAGTTGTCCAGGCGGGGCTCGAACCCGCGGGGTCAGGCAATCCACTCACTTCAGCCTCCCAAAGGCGCGGGGTTACAGGGTGAGCCACCAAACCTGGTTTATCTTGATATAGAGCCTACAGACAACTTTTCTTTTGGGGTTTCTGTCCCGATTAATAGGGATGGGAGTATCTGAGCCTGTGGACTACCTGTGGCACAAGCATAACAATCACTTTTGTTAAGACTTATTATTTTATATTTTATCTATTTAACCCAGGCATTTGTGTTCTCATATCCTGTTTTAACCTTTAAAGTTTGTTTTAAGTCTGTTACTTCATTACCTTGCCAGGATCATTCTTGGGGTTAGTTTGGTTCAATTCTCAAAGCTCTAAAGGGTTTGGATTAGGGATTGGAGTAATATTGATTTATGGTGAAGATGCTGGAGGCATTGCAATTAATTTTATTTACAACTTACCCAGAGAGTCCCATCCAGATATGGCTGCTTTAACCCATATTTCTGAGGAATTAGAGGATTTCTGTCTATGAGTTGAGGCTGAATTATTGCTAATAACAATGTGTTACATTGTAAATGTTGACAACTAGGAGTAGCCCCTCTTTTTTTTTTTTTTTTTTTAAAGGGAAACGGGCTATTTATTGAGAGGACAAAAAGCTCCCACAGTGGGAGGGGACCTGAGGAGGTTGCCCTAGGTCCCTCTTATAAGTTGAATAATTCTCCAATTCTGAGATTTCTTACAGACTTTAAGACTCTGGGTCTTACAGACCAGAATTCTCCAGTTCTGGAGTTTTCCAAAAGGTTATAAGTTGAATATTATTTTTGATTTTTTTTTTTCCTTTTCACATACCCATTTTAAGGGGGAATATGAGAAGGGCCTGTGGTAGCCAACAAAGAGCATAGTCTTTTTCCTCAGATGAAATAGAGGATTTAAATATTTACATAAATTATTTAAGTTTGGCAAAGCCAATCTTTATTAAAGTCAAACTCCAGCAGGGCTCGGTGACTCAGCCCGTAACCCCACGCCTTTGGGAGGCTGAGGTGAGCGGATTGCCTGAGCCCGGGGGTTCAAGACCCGCCTGGGCAGGCGAGACCTCTCTCTACAATAAATAAAAAAAAAAATTAGCCGGGCGGGGTAGCGCGCGCCTGTAGTTCCAGCTACTCGGAAGGCTGAGGCGGAAGGATCGCTGAGCCCAGCAGGTCCAGCCTGCGGTGGCGGGAGTGGCCGCTACACTCCAGTCTGGGCGACAGAGTGAGACTCTAACTCAAACAAAAATAAAAACAAAATCCAGTCAAAAAACTGAGGGCTGACATAGTTTTTTTCCAGATAAAACAACAAAATTCAATCATTTTCTTTTTTCCCTTTTTCTTGGTTCTGGAATAATTTTTCCAACCTTCCAACATTCCTCCCAGTGGACTATGTAGGGGGAAATTTTTAAAGGGGGGTCTTCCAACCTCCCTTCCTAGGCCTAGACTGTTTATTACCATTCTTGGTTACCAAGTTAGTCTGTATAATTCTGGAGTTTTTCCCAAAAAGGGGTTTTCAGTCTCCCATAATGGAGATTTTTTTACAGACCTTAAGACTCTGAGCCCTCTCTGAAAGGCTCAACCCCCCCTTTCTGGAGGTTTCTTGCAGATTTTAGGATTTCTCCCCAAATTCTACTTTTGCTTCATCACGGTAGCATCTTATTCACTTGCATTCATACAACGTCTCCAATCACCACCCAGTACCTTTAGAATTACGGTTTTTGTCCTGCTGTGGGCCTACTCAGGCAACTCTGGGAGGTGATTAGGTTCCCTTTTGCCTCTTAGGGGCAGACCATACCAAATCAAACCTGGGTTCTTACCAGTCTAAGGGGTGGTGATCCTTTGGCTGGTTCCGGGGCCCTCACCAGGTTTCTTTGCGCTCCCAGTTTCCTTCTCCAGGCACAATGGGAGGGCTAGCCCCCTATGGATCAACCAGTATGCTGGCCAGGTGAGGTCACCTCTTTCAGCGTCCTGAGAGGTTGCATCCGTTGCAAAACACCAACCCAATTTCCTGGCCAACGCACCAGAAGTGTGGCAGGATCCTTTACAGAAAAAGACGAGACCCCTTTGGGCTTTTTTTTTGCCAGAAAACAGTGTTTATTTGTGCCAGCACTGGCCCAGCAGATTTACATCCAAAGATTGAGCCCTGAATGCAGCAGGGCATTGCCTTATATTACATTTTTAGCCCCTTTGTATCCTGTATATGGCAACCTGCATTTTTGATTGGGTATTTTATGGCACAGGGCTGTAACTGGGTTATTCATGTGCACTTAGACATTGACTACGCCATGTCACTCTCTCTCTAACACGTTCTTTTCTATTCTGGGAAGACCTTTATCTCTTTGTTTTAGAAGGACCCCCGCCTCACTAGAATCCAATATTGTTGATGACAATTTGATGCTAGTTGCAGGTAACCTGTTTTTCTTTCTTTTTTTTTTTTTTTTTAGTTGGAGTCTCACTTTGTCACCCAGACTGGAGTGCAGTGGCACACTCATAGACACCACAGCCTTGACCTACTGGGTTCAGATGATCCTTCTACCTCAGCCTTCCAAGGAGCTGGAATTACAGGCATGTACCACCATGCCGGCTAATTTTTCTTGATTTATTATAGAAACAAGGTCTCACAAGTTGCCCAGGCTGGCCTTGAACCCCGGGGTTCAGGCAATCATCTCACCTCGGCCTCCCAAAGTGCTGGGAGCCACCATGCCTAGCCTGTTTTTCTCTCTCTAGAAACTTTTAGGAACTTTTAAGTTATCCCTAGAGTGCTACAAATCATCAGACTGTGTCTAGTTTTGTTTTTGTTTTTATTTTGTTTGTTTTTTATTTTGTTTTATTTTTTTATTTTTTGAGTTGGGGGGTTCTCACTCTGTCACCCAGGCTAGAGTGCAGTGGCAAGATCATGGCCCGCCACGCCTTAGCCTCCGGGTCTCAAGTGAACCTTCTGCCTCAGCTCTATAACTGGGACTACAGGTGCATGCCACCATACCCAGCTAATTTTTTTAAATTTTCTGTAGCGAGAGACGAGGTCTGGCTATATTGCCCAGGATGGTTTTGAACTTCTGGGCTCAAGCAATCCTTCACTTTACTTCCAGTATGTATAATCTAGCATTTATTCTTATCTACCTTAATTAACAGAACCAACAAAACCATTACACAGTATCTTAGCTGATCTTCCTTTTCTTGTGACTATTGACACAAACTAGTTTTCAGATAACATCTGAAACAGCAGGCTGGTTTTTCTTTCACTAATCTCAATTTCTTTAGAGTACAATCACTTCTTTTTTTTTTTAGTTGGAATCTCACTCTGTCGCCCAGACTGGAGTGCAGTGCCGCTCCCGGCCGCCACTCCCCGGGCCCCCGCAGCCTCGGCCCGCTGGGCTCCGGCGATCCTTCCTCCTCAGCCTTCCGAGTAGCTGGAATTACAGGCATGCGCTACCACGCCCGGCTGATTTTTTTATTTATTGTAGAGCTGAGGTCTCGCTGCCCATGCGGGTCTCGAACCCGCGGGCTTAGGCAATCCACTCACCTCAGCCTCCCCAAAAGGCGCGGGATTATAGGCTGAGCCACCGAGCCCGGCTTAAGAAAGTCATTTTACACCCTGGAATCCATGGAAGAACAAGCATAAAACCAGGCACGGGAAAAAGCTCAGTACTTGGGTGGAAAGCTCCCTCTCCAGTTGGTAGTGCTCCAGCCTGAGTGACAAGGAGGCCAAGCCCTCCACAGGGCCGCTGAGATCCCCCATAGCACATACACAGATGCAGCCGGGTCATGGCCCTCTCTGAGGTTTGGGGTCAGCCTGTCTGGGGCCCCTTTGGTAGAGATTTTGTTTTTGTTTTTGTTTCCCACTAATAAAGCAAGAGGTCAGATGGGATGAGCTGGCCAAGCTGTCTGAAATTTCTGACTGTTGTAAACATCTGAATGTAGGAGGTGGGGGCAGATGTGCAGGCAGAGAGGAGGGCCAGCTCTTCAGGAGCCTCAGGCTCTAATTTCCATCTCTCTCCCTGCTGTTTTGGCAAAGAAAACATACAGTAACCTGCAAAGTTGGGACCAAGGATTGACATTGTCAGAATAGTAGAAATTCAGATAAAAAAAAAATTAGATAGCCAGGGGTGATGGCGTGATGGCGTGAGCCTGTAGTCTCAGCTACTCTGGAGGTTAAGGAAGGAGGATGGCTTGACCCCCGAGTCTGAGGCCAGCCTGGGCAGCACAAAGAGATCTCATCTCTAGGAAAAAAAAAAATTTGGGTGGGCTCAGCGGCTCAGCCCGCAATCCCAGAATTTTGGGAGGCCGAGGCAAGAGGATTGCCTGAGCCCACAGGGTTTAAGATCAGCCCGGGGAATTTTGCGAGATCTCATCTGTACAATAAATCAAAAATTAGCTGGGCGTGGTAGTGCACATCTGTATTTCCCGGCTACTTGGAAAGCTGAGGCGGAAGGATCGCCTGAGCCCAGCAGGTTGACACTGGGGTGGCCATGAATATGTGTAAGAAATAGAATGATTTATTTTCAAAATGAACCCTGAGCCATGTTTAAATGCCTTTTGCTGAGTCACTTCCTGCTTCTTCTCTTTTTCATGGGCTTTCACTTTGGCAGGCTTTTATGTTCAAATTTTGGAGGGGGCCGGCTTGGTGGCTCAGCCTGTAATCCCAGCACTTTGGGAGGCCAAGGCGAGTGGATTGCCTGAGCCCAGGGGTTCGAGACTCGCCTGGGCAACTTGATGAGACCTCATCTCTACAATAAATAAAAAAAAAAAAATTTACCCAGGCATGGTAGTGGGTGCCTGTAGTTCCAGCTACTTGGAAGGTTGAGGTGGCAGGATTGCCGGAGCCCAGTAGGTCAAGGCTGCAGTGGCCGGGAGGGGCCCACTGCACTCCAGTCTGAGTGACAGAGTGAGACTCCAATTAAAAAAAAAAAAAAAAAAAAATTTGGAGGGACCCAATCAAAATGAAATCCTGTAAACCAATCAGCAAATATGACATATAAATAAAGGGATTTTGCGGCAATGTGGCAGGAGGCGGCATATGCTCAAATATATTTCTTGTGTGATTGAGTGAATAATCACTCAATAATTGTGGCTGATTGGGATCAGCAGTTGGCCTCACCTGGGCTGCCACTAGCCCAGCGGCAAGAAGGGAAGATGGATAGCAGTTAAAAGGTATTTCCTTTTGAAAGGCAAGTTGCAACTTTAAAGGCCCACCCGGGCGCCAGGCAGGTTTTGTTTAAGAAAGGCCAAATGGCCCAGAGACTGGCTAGTTCATGGAAATGAAAGAGTCTTATCTAAAACCCCCCTTCTGAAGTTGATTTTGCTAAGTACAACCTTGTAAGATTCCAAAGGAAATACATAATCACTCAACACGACCCCCCTCCCTTACCTAAACGAGGGTATAAAACCCCACGTCTCCTGTTCTGGGGGGCTCGAGCTTGATTTGGATGCATGAAATTCTTGGGCTCGCTGTGCTGTGGTAGCCAGCGTTGGATGCATGAAATTCTTGGGCCCGCTGTGCTGTGCTAGCCAGCGTAATAAAGTGCCACTTCCTATAATAGTCTCGGTGTCACGATCTCTCTTTTTTTCCCTGCTACATTTCTTGTGCATTGGCCAGGAAATGGAGATTGGAGACGGTGTGTTCCACCTCCTTTGTCATCGAGGTACGACCTACAGAGCAATGGGAAGGGCAATCTCGCCTGGCGAGCAACGGACCTTTTGATCCGTAGGAGGGAAGCCCCTCCTGGCACACTGAAGCTCAGACTGCGAAAGCACAACAGGAACCCAAGAGGCGAGGAACTGGCACAAGGACACCACCTGAGGGAAAGGACAGAAGGACTACTGGATGGAAAGGGTAGGAATAAAGGCCTTTGCATAGACCTGCCAATGGATGGCAGAAAGGGAGCTTGATCACCCCGGAGCCCGCTAGTAATCTTCCAGCCTGAAGGAAAGGGCTGAAAGGCAGTGGAAGGAAACACTGTCTGAAGATGAACCCGTAGACTCCTAGGATTAGGACGACGAGTTGACGAATGTGCTGTGTGCTTGTGTGTGAATGAGATGGACCGGGAGGGCTCCACATAGTCTGCGTTGGGGGGGTGTCCCAAACCCTACCAATTGCTAAGAGGTGTCTTAAGATATCTTCGTGAGGAGTATGACTGGAGGGGGACAAAGCGGATGTTCCCCATACCCCCCATTCTCTTGTTTGTGTGTGTCTGTCACTTTAAATCTGCTAAAAAGCTGGTTGAGTTATTATGCTTTGTTCGATGGGACGTGTTGTCTTTTAAAACTTGATTGGCACATATTTCTTTATGTCATTTTATGTCTCCCTTTATTTGTGTGGTGTTTTCTCCCAACCCGTTGGCGCTGTTAAAATTTCGGCCTTTTGTTGTTAAGGTTGTGGGAAAATTGCCTGTTGCGTATGAGAAGTGTTATCGGTTATCTTAAATTCTTTTCCAGGGACCACGTCCCCTCCCTTCCTTAGCCTGTGTTCTCCTTCGTAAATTCTGAAGGGGCTCATTCTAATCCACCTGTAAAGAAACGGAGAAATATCTCTTATATGCTCTTAAATGCTACTTAGCCTTGTTAACTCAGTGTAAGTTAATGCTAGCCTCGAAGCTAATCTTTCTCTGGCAACTAAAGGCAACTTGGAGATAATCTTTCTCTGGCAACTAAGGGAATGAATAGGCTGTCCTCTTTTTCAAATGCTAAAAGCCAGGCTAGTTGAAAGTAAGTCCGTTTCTAAAGGTTTAGGCCTTACCTAAGATCATGATCAACTGCTTGTCCCTGTAAAACTGTTGGAAAGTCTCTCAGAGTCTTGTAATGTATGCTGAGTCCCTACTTTATATTGTAATGCTAAGTAACACTGACTGATGCTTGCGTTTTTTGGCTATGCTCATTTAATTGTCCATGTCTTATAACTAAGGCTGCTGTTTAGTAACTCATGAGGCTTTTTGACAATTTTGCCTGTTCATAATTAGAAATAAGTAGGAACAGATCATTTTACATCTTCGTGGTCTGTTCACTCTAAAAGGTTTTGAACCAGGCCGTTTTTGTAGACATCATTGGAAAGTCATGAAGCAAAAGAAGAAAAAAAAAAAGAGGGCTTCAAGAAAAGCTGTAAACACTCAGTCTGGGAAAAGCATCAGGGTTCCAGAAATTCCTGGCATTGCTCTTTATGACTTTATTTAGTTATTTGTTTGTTTTAGAATTCTCCTTTGAGGAATAAATTTGCAAGTGTTCAGAGCAAATTGAGTTTTCAAAAAACGTGACCAAAAGAGTGTGTAATGGTCTGTGTCCTCGGATACTCCGATAGGACAGATTTTGAATGATTGGAGCAAATTAAAATTACGTGGTTTAACAGTAATAATAAGTGCATTATTTAAAAAAAAAGTCAAATTTGAACTCACTACAAGTTAGCAGATAATAAGATTTGGAAAAAAATAAAACTATCTGGCAATTAAATTCACTTTGTAGACCTAAGGAAAAATAAAATCGTCAAAAGTTCTGTATGCAGAGACATTTAAAAAAATTTTATTTCACTATTTTGCAAACAAGATTATATCCTATAGAATATTAAATGCCAAACTCCAGAGGCTTAACTCAGAACTAGGAATACAAAACTCCCAATTATAGAAAGCCTCTAAAGTTCTTAGAAACTGAAACATTAAAAAAATAAAAAAAGAAGCCGGGCTCGGTGGCTCAGCCTGTAATCCCGCGCCTTTGGGAGGCTGAGGTGAGTGGATTGCCTGAGCCCGGGGTTCGAGACCCGCCTGGGCAGCGAGACCTCATCTCTACAAAAATAAAAAAAAAAAAAAAAATCAGCCGGGCATTAGCCGCCTGTAACCCGGGCACCGGAAGGCTGAGGGGGAAAGGTCCCCGGACCCCAGAGGTCGAGGATGGGGTGGCCGGGGCGGCCACTGCACTCCAGTCGGGGTGACAGAGTGAGACTCCATCTAAAAAAAAAAAAAAATAAAAAAAGGAGAAGAACTCCAAAATGAGCACCAACCAGAGGAAGGGTAAAAAAATTGGCAGTTGCCACTAAAGGCAAAAGCTCCACCACCCAAAAGAGGCCTGATAAAGATAAACCTGCTAAGGAGATGGTATCAGCTGCTATGAATGTGGTCAATCTGGGCACCTAAAGCACAATTGTCCTTAATAGCCTAAGCCCCCAGAACTTTGTCCAATATCTGGACTAAGAAGCCACTGAAAGAGATGGTGCGCCCTCTCCTGAAGGGGTGGGGGAACACCTAGCTCGGCGATAGTGGCTGTTGACTGAAGGGGGAGGGCATGGCCCAGCATGGCACTCTGTATGCCATCCACCTTGGGTGGATGAGAATCCTTGGGTCTATATAAATGTGGCTGGGGTCCAAATTAATTTCTTAATTAATACTAAGGCTAAGTTTTTAGCCCTTGTGCTCATACTGAACTTCTTCCTCCTAAAACCTGCTCTCCAGTGAAATTAAGGGTGTTCCAAAAACTAAATGTCTCACCTAATAATTACTAAAAGGTAAATTCAAATTATGACTGTAAAAATTTATCTATATAAATAAATAAAAAGGAAAGCAAAAAGCAAAGGAAAAATGTAAAAAGTTTGTTGGTATACAAATAAGGTTTTAGCAGGAAAACAAAAAAGAAAGGAATATAAATATATATATTTATCTAAGAGGAAATCTTATATGGTACATTTCTGTCCTGTAATAAAGTAGAGAGCTATGAAAATTTTTAAAAAGGAGGTAGAGAACAAAAATAAAATGGTATCAGCACACCAAAAGTGGTATAAGAAAGGTTTAAGAAAAATGTACATACAAAAGAAATTCTATAAACAATCTAGGCATAATCAAGTCTTTTCTGGACACAAGTCTCCAAACATTTTCGGATTTCCCTTCAAATTTTATGTAAAATTTGCTTAAGTGCCTAGTTCAAATTATAGTCTAAAACAATCTGTCAGGCTACCATTGTAGTCCAGAAATACAAAAGCTGGTACTTGTAATAAAGCCATAGAAATTAAAGTTTATCATTTAAGTTATGCTAATAACTTCAGGCCTTGAAGCTTTTGTACAAAAGGTAATCAGCCACTGCCTAAAATTGTCAAAATGTAGGCCTGACTTTATTCCTTCTATTGAGCTAAAGTCCAGTAATTTCATGCCCACATAATGGTCATGAAAAAATTTCCCAGCCAATGCCTAAAAATAATGCTACTGCTGAAACAAATTGGACGCCTTAAGTCAGACAGGGAGAGTTTTTTGATCTCTGGCTAGGCAGGACTGCGCCCATTATCAGCTCTGAAGAAATTACAGAAAATGGACCTTCACCCCTTTAGCACCCCAAATGATTATGGGATCGAAAAAAATCTCTAAGGAGTAAATAACTGAGGCAGGGTAGCTAACACAGGCTAGACATAAATAAATTTCCTATAGGTAGGTTTTAAAAGGCGTTCAAACGTTTCTACTGCAGGCCAAGTGGCAACCTGTCCCACCCCTTGGCAAATCCAGGGAAAACTCCATCAGATGTAAAACTAGGACAGTATAATTTCAATTTGCGGGTTAGCATAATAATCACTAGAAATCCTTTGGAGACACGAGTAAACTAAACATAGATATTTGGTATTTCATCACTCAGGATCCAAGTCCCTGAAATGGAATTTGTTAAACCTTTGAAATTGTTTAACGGTAGGCCTCTGAAGGAAAGGGGGGGGGCACACACATAAATGCTCATAAGAAAATGTGTTGTCTATTTGGGATAAATTTTAATCACAGTTTATGAGCTTATTTCCCTAGATGCTTCTTGGACCAGAAGAAACCCAAACATCCAAGGGGAGTAAGTGCTGCTACAAATTGAAGAAAGGAAGGACCCAACCAACAACTGTAAGAAAAAAAAAAAGGGGACCCTAAGTGTGGCCCTATTCTTATACAAGTCTAGAGAATTTAAATGCCTAACTTCTCTATGAAGTCTCAAAGGGGGGTGAACAAAAGCCCCTGCTAGGGGAAAAGGCCCTAAAACAGGCCTTTAAATAAACAGACTTCTTGCCTTCTGTAATTCCTTATGGGTGGCACCCCCTCTCTTAGGGACATACAGGAAAACTTAAAGGAATTTGGAAGTCTTGCCCTAAAACAACAAATGCAAGCCTTAGGTTCAGTCCTAAAAGCCATCCATTGTCAAGTCAGAGAACAATTGCCAATTAGTTTAACTACCGATGCTCATTCTTTTAAGCCAGGTGATATGGTATGGGTAAAAAAGTAAAATGTATAATCTCTAAAGCCCCTCTGGAGGGGGCCATTTACTGTTCTTTTATATAACAGAACTAAGCTGGCCTTCCAGGACTGGGAGTGCACTGCAGATTCAGCTTAAGGGAGAATACCCCTTAAGCTGACCATTCGGAAAATCAAGGAACCCAACAAAGGACGTGGAACTAATTTATCCAGCCCTGCTCCGGAAACGTGAGGATACTTCAGGCCTTGCTTCACATAGTGGAAGCTGATTGATCAACACACGGCAGAAGATTGAAAATTTGGCTTAAGGACTCAGTGGACATTACTGATAAGCCTTTGTTTTGCTTTGTTTGCTTTGTTAACCTTTATACTTGCTAAACCGTTTGTAACTTTATTTGTTGTAGAATTAACAGTTGTCCCCGTTGATCATGTTAGAAAACGGTTTCACTAGCATTTCCGTCCTTTCTTACTATAGGAAGTTTACTTGTGCTTTTATGTATTTCTACCTAATCTGGGTATCTACCGCTTCCCCCCTATACCCAGCATGTAAATGTATAGAAACTGGCCAGACTTAAAGGTTTTCCATCGTTATTTTCCTAGCCAGAAGTTTGTTATACTGATAAACATATCTGCACCCATAATGGCCAGCTATACTTTACTGGATTATCAAAACAAAGCTACCAGTACACTAAAGCTGGTGTCATAGCTTGTAACACCCCCAAAAGCACAAATTGGGTTTGTTGGAATTTTGCTTCCTCACCCAAAGCTGAAAAGCTGATTTAAAAAACGGTGCAGGCCGGGCTCGGTGGCTCAGCCTGTAATCCCACGCCTTTGGGAGGCTGAGGTGAGTGGATTGCCTGAGTCCGCGGGTTCGAGACCCGCCTGGGCAGGCGAGACCTCATCTCTACAATAAATAAAAAAATTAGCCGGGCATGGCAGCACACGCCTGTAATTCCGGCTACTCGGAAGGCTGAGGTGGAAGGATCGCCGGAGCCCCGCAGGTCGAGGCGCGGGGCCCGGGGGCGGGCCCCTGCACTCCAGTCTGGGCGACGGAGTGATATTTCCCAAATCAAAAAAAAAGCAAAAAACAACAAAAAAAAAAACGGTGCAATTAGTACTTCCTCCGACTGCCCAACAGTCAAAACTAACGCCCTTCCCTCAATTGTAGGAAGTAGGACAGAATCTGTTTATAAATTTGGCTAAAAATATAGCTCGGACACTTGGTGTCACCAATTGTTGGATATGTGGAGGGGCACTAATGACTAAAGAGTGGCCTTGTAAGGGAACTAATCTGAATGCTTACCATCTCCTCCAATGGAACCATTCTTTGACTGTTAGAACAAAGAATGACCCCAGAAGTGTATCCTCTCCTCAAAAGTAATTGGAGAAGACTATTTAAGCAGAGCAGGTTCTGCTTATACTCAATGGGTAGGAGAGACTCCTTGCAAAAAAATATTATACTGAATTCAACCCACCAGACCTGGTGGCCAACAAAGCCTGCTTGGTATTGGACATCTGCTTATGCAACTAAATCTTCTCAATGTACTAAAGGGCTATTTTGGATATGTGGAAAGGTTGCATATGCCCAGCTCCCAGCCTTATGAAAAGGCACATGTAACATAGGAATAATACAGCCAGGATTTTTCCTTCTGCCTAACCCAAGGGGAGATGAACTAGGCATTCCTCTTTATGAAGGCCTCAAAACCCGAGGTGCTCGATCCCTCGATCAAGTTCCTAATATAGAAGGGACCCAAGTTTGAAAAAATGACGAATGGCCACCCCAGAGAATTATAAATACTTATGGCCCAGCCACATGGGCACAAGATGGGAGTTGGAAATGCTGCACGCCTATATATATATGCTAAATCGCATTATCAGGTTACAAACTGTCTTAAAAATTATAACTAATCAGCCAGGCTTGGTGGCTCAGCCTGTAATCCCACGCTTTGGGAGGCTGAGGTGAGTGGATTGCCTGAGCCCGCGGGTTCGAGACCCGCCTGGGCAGCGAGACCTCATCTCTACAATAAATCAAAAAATCAGCCTGGCGTGGTATCGCACGCCTGTAATTCCAGCTACTCGGAAGGATCGCCAGAGCCCAGCAGGTCGAGCCTGCGGTGGCCGGGAGCGGCCACTGCACTCCAGTCTGGACGACAGAGTGAGACTCCAACCAAAAAAAAAAAAAAAAAAAATTATAACTAATCAAACAGCCCCAGCTTTTGAGCTTGTTGCTCAGCAGCAACCCAAATGTTTTCAGCTATTTATCAAAACCGCTTAGCTTTGGACTACCGGCTGGCAGAAGAAGGTGTATGTGGAAAATTTAATAGCTCTGACTGTTGTTTACAAATAAATAATAATGGTAAAGTTATAGCTAATATAGCCACCAATGTTAAAAAAACTTGCCCATGTCCCAGTGAAAGAATGACAAGGCATAAAAATCGGCAATTGTTTGAAAACATGTTCTCGGATCTGGGAGGATTTTTTTTTTTTTTTTTTTTAGTTTGGGGTCTCACTCTGTCGCTCAGGGAGTGCAGTGGCCGCTCCCGGCCACCGCAGCCTTGACCTGCTGGGCTCCGGCGATCCTTCTGTCTCAGCCTTCCAAGTATCCGGAATTACAGGCATGCACTACCATGCCCAGCTGATTTTTTGATTTATTGTAGAGATGAGGTCTCGCTGCCCAGGCGGGTCTCGAACCCGCGGGCTCAGGCAATCCACTCACCTCAGCCTCCCAAAGGCACGGGATTACAGGCTGAGCCACCGAGCCCGGCTTCTGGGAGGATTTAAGTATATTACTGGATCTATAGTCCTAATGGTGGAATCCTGCCTTATCCTCCCTTGCATAGCCCCAGTGATTATGAACGCCATTTCCAAGTTTGTGAAAATAGTTGTTAAACGAAAAACTGTGGCCCATATAATGTTAATGCGCCAAATTAAGAATGATGATGCTTTAGATCCATAAAAGATCAAGCATCAAAGGGGGGAATGTGGCATGAGGCGGCATATGCTCAAATATATTTCTTGTGTGATTGAGTGAATAAACACAGAAACATGTGGCTGATTCAGGATCAGCAGTTGGCCTCACCTGGGCTGCCACTAGCCCACCGGCAAGAAGGAAAGGTTGACAGCAGTTAAAAGGTCCTTTTGAAAGGCAAGTTGCAACTTTAAAGACCCACCCGGGCGCCAGGCAGGTTTTAAGAAAGGCCAAATGGCCCAGAGACTGGCTAGTTCATGGAAATGAAAAAGAGTCTTATCTAAAACCCCCCTTCTGAAGTTGATTTTGCTAAGACAACCCTTTTAAGATTCCAAAGGAAATATGTAATCACTCAACATGACCCCCCCCCCTTACCTAAACGAGGGTATAAAACCCCACGTCTCCTGTTCTGAGGGGCTCGAGCTTAACTTGAATGCATGAAATTCTTGGGCCCCCTTTTGCTGTGCTAGCCAGCGTAATAAACTGCCCTTCCTGTAATAGTCTCGGGGTCACGATCTCTCTATTTTCCTGCTACAGCAACTCTAAACAGGACATGCAAATAAACTAATTACATGACCCAATCAATGTGTGTCATGTAGGTGACATCCGGGAAAGCATGTGACCGCTGGAAAGCCCAACCTATGGGAGAAAGGGGGGAAACTTGCGTTCTAGGTTGCAAATAGGCTAACTGTAGCAGCTCTGGTGTACCTGCCCCTCAGACACCTGATCTTGCAAGACCACCATTAAAACCTTGCTTCTGCTGCACTCCATGTCTCTGTGTCCATCCTTTAATTTTGGACAGGTGAGTTGGTTTCTCACATGTGCCACTGCACTCCAGCCTGGGAGACAGTGAGACGCCAACTCAAAAAAAGAAAAAATTACATAATTACAAAAGGCAAGATTTGGAGAGTTGGAAAGCAAATTTGGCTGAAAATCAGCTGACAAAAAGATTAATAGAAAATGCATACAAACTTTTATTTTTTATTTTAATGTCTGAGTCATGCAAGCCTTCAGAATGAAGATTCCAAGATACAGGAGAAACTGTCCATTTTTGTGCTTAGGTTCAACAGATTATTCACAGCCCTGTAGAGAGATAAGTACACAAAAAGCTGTGATCTAATGCTATAGAGTGAGTGGGGAAACCCAGCAAGGTCTATTGTCTAGATTCTTCTTGGTGCAGCTTTCCTTCCTTTGGGGGGGGGGCAGGACCCTCTCTATAACCTACAATCAGACAAATAGGTCAGACAATTTCTTTACCACCATTTATTGCACAGAAAGTGGGAGGGGAGTTGGAGCACTATTTTTAGGTTTCCTGGCTGGCTTTAGGGACAGGGGGTTCTCCTTCCTATGTCCTGCCATGCAGAAGAGGGATTCTGGTTTCTATAGCTCTCCTGTGGGGAGAATAAGGAGCCAGAGACAGGAGTAGAAGGTCAGAGAGCAACTTTTGTTTCAGAGGCTGCTTCTGAAACCTTCGTTTTGGGGTATGTTCCGAGCTCCAACACACCCCACAAGAAAAAAAAACCTAAATAAATTAAGTTTTCAGCTCCATGTCACCCTGGGAAAACCATATACACTGCATCCTGCCATCCTCAGTACCCGTCCTTCGCTCCCTCCTCCCCCCCTGTGGGTACTGGGTAATGGAATGGATTCATCCATGAATCCCGGAGCTCCTGTACTCCACCCCAGGGTTTCCAGGTGACAGACCTCAGGCAGTGAAGGGTCATTCAGCAGTTTAAAGGTCCTTGAAGATTTGGAATGCCTTTTGTTCCTTAGGTAGTGGGGGAGGGGCACCAGGAAGCTTCTCCTGGTTTGTGCCTCTAGCTTTTCAATGTTGTGTCACTCAACATTGAGCCCATTTAGATGTCTGAACAATCTATGATCCACAAGCAAGCAAATCAGGGCCTGAAACTGTTGGACCCACGGACCCCCATTTCTCATGGGAGGGGGGGCTTCTGGGACTTTATTCCTTTATTTGCTTAATACACACATTTCCAGTTCAGTTTGGGGTACCCTTCAGACTCAGATTCTCCTTCAGAAGGAGGATTTTTATAGTGTGAATGGTATTTACAAAATGCCAAATTAAATAAAATTGAAAGGTGGTATGAACATTAACAAAGCCTGCCTTCATTAAACCCTTACTGACCTGTCATGTATTGTTCTGAATGCTCTAAATATGCTCTTTTAATCCTAACACCTATGAGGTAGGTGCTACTATGAAAGCACTGGCATGCAGAAATGGTCATAACTTGTCCCAGATCATACAGCTAGAAAGTAGCACGAGCTGAGATTCAAACTCGAGCACCCCACACCTTGCTGAGCACATTGTCTCTAGCAATGATCATCACTATTTTCACTTCTGGAATGAATTCACAGACACACAGAGACACGGGATAAGCAAGTGGCTTTATTAAGCAAAGAATCGTCCACTCTCAAGAGAGGAGAGAAAACTGCTTTCTGCACCCAACTATTGTTGAGCCATAACTTTTATCCTTAGGGGTACTGAGGAAGGGGTTTTTGGGGAGGGTTTTTCCTAGAAATGGGTAGTCTTAGGCTGAGGTGAGTGGATTGCCTGAGCCCGCGGTTCGAGACCCGCCTGGGCAGCGAGACCTCATCTCTACAATAAATCAAAAAATCAGCCGGGCGTGGTAGCGCATGCCTGTAATTCCGGCTACTTGGAAGGCTGAGGGAAGGATCGCCGGAGCCAGCAGTTTGAGGCTGCGGTGGCCGGAGCGGCCACTGCACTCCAGTCTGGGCGACAGAGTGAGACTCCAACTCAAAAAAAAAAAAAAAAA
This sequence comes from Cephalopachus bancanus, assembly GCA_027257055.1. Taxonomy (NCBI): domain Eukaryota; kingdom Metazoa; phylum Chordata; class Mammalia; order Primates; family Tarsiidae; genus Cephalopachus; species Cephalopachus bancanus. The sequence continues at coordinate 8,721 of JAPVLO010002740.1, read as the reverse complement.
AAAAAGAAAGAAATGGGTAGTCTTGGGGCTAGGTCTTTGTTACTCCTCCCTCACATCCAGTTGGGGAGTTTCAGGTCTCATAGGGTTTTTTTTATTTTATTTTATTTTTTTTTTTTTTTATTTTTGAGCGCAAGATTACAGACTGAGCCACCGAGCCGGGCTCTCATAGGGTTTATATAAGTACTGGCATTGCGCCAGGTGTATGACGGGAGTGGGAGGCTCCCCAGGGTAATTTTGTGTTAATAGTGTTACAGGGAAGGTTTCTGGCTATCTTAGGTCTACCTTGGCTATTGATGTTATACTCTGGGGGTCTCTACGCTAGTTCCTGGCTTGGTGGTCAGCTCTTGACCACAAGCAGCCGGGATGGACAGATGGCAGTGCTAACTGTAGGTGTACCTGACAGGAGCCTAACAGGCAGGTGTCAAGCTCCTTCTAGGCTGCTTGCTTGTATGTGTGGTCCTGCCCCAGTTGCTATAGACAATCCTACAGCCCTTCTAATCCGTCTACTCTATCAGTGTGAAGTACTGTTTTCACTTAATGCAGAAATTGAACAACTATATAGGGTCCTGGTACTATTGGTGGTAGGACTGGAATTTGGATCCCGGATTGACTCCCAAGCCCCTCCTCTCCCATATTGTCACATGTTGATCATTGTTGAAGGTGGATGATGGATCTGTGGGGGAGCCTAATGATCCCCCGTACTCATTTTATTTTATTTTTTTTTTTTTTTTGAGTTGGAGTCTCACTGTCTCCAGACTGGAGTGCAGTGGCCACTCCCGGCCACCGCAGCCTCAACCTGCTGGGCTCCGGCGATCCTTCCGCCTCAGCCTTCCGAGTAGCTGGAACTACAGGCGTGCGCTACCATGCTCGGCTACTTTTTTTGATTTATTGTAGAGATGAAGTCTTCCCTGCCCAGGCAAGTCTCGAACCCACGGGCTCAGGCAATCCACTCACTTCAGCCTCCCAAAGCCGTGGGATTATAGGCTGAGCCACCGAGCCCGACTCCCCTGTACTCATTTTAAAGGAAAAGAAAAATCTCAGGACCCCCACACTCCTTACACCAAATAAAAATTAATTGTGGATGCTAAGTGACAACACTGCCACCCTTTTTCCCAGATGGATAGCTGCTACTTTACAACCTTGGATCAGTGTTATAAATTAGCCAGACTCCTGCAAAAGGGCAAAAGCCCTTAGCGGATGTGTCTCCGATGACTGCCTCACAAATTGGTCAGAAGTAAATTTTTTTTCTGGTCCCTGAAACTTTCAAGATATACGAGGTCTGACAATTACTTTTGCAAACCATCCTAGAAAAAGTGCTACATACCTCGTTGCCACGGTCACTTTCAAAGTACCCCTTGGGAAGCTACGCACTGATTGATGCCAGAGCCTAGCCCACCCATCAAAGAACTCCTTTTCTGGAATATGGCCTTCAGAGTGTTGCTTTTTTTTGAGGACTGACAAGTTTGCAAACTTGCCACCATGCGCTACGTTGGCTTACAAATAACTGTGTTGGAACACTCTCCCTACTCACCTGATCTGGCCCCAGTAACTTTTTGCTTTACCCGAAGAAAAAGGGAAAATATTGAAAGGAAGACATTTGATGATATTCAAGGGTAACAAGACAACAGGGTAACGCCATTCCAGAAAAAGAGTTCAAATTTACCTTGAAAATTTTATGAAAGTGACTGTAGTGATATTCAGCAATGAGGTATGTAGCACTTTTTCTAGAATGAGTTTGTGAACTTAATTGTCAGACCTCATACATCCTTCCATAAAACAAAGATGTGTTTAAATTTTAACTTTACGTCTGTAAACTAAGTCTAACTCCTAAAACTAAAGCCTGCTGGAGTTCACACTGACAACGTCACTTACAAGCTCATCTTCCCAGGTGCAGAACAAGGAAATCAATCATCCCACCACCCACCCTAAGATATTTGCGTAAATGACTCTTTCCCTTTTCTCCAGGGCTTGAATGTTCACCTCATCTTATGTATAATGAGAACTACTTTAAACACTAATTAAAGTCTCAAAAAAATGTAACCATTTGCCTCTCCCCCCTTTTTCCTACATGCTTTCTTCCCTTTAAAGAAATGTGTAGCCGGGCTTGGTGGCTCAGCCTATAGTAATCTCGCGCCTTTGGGAGGCTAAGGTGAGGGATTGCCTGAGTCCGCAGGTTCGAGACCCGCCTGGGCAGGCCAGGCCTTTATCTCTACAATAAATCAAAAAAGTATCCCGGGGGTGGTGGCGCGCGCCTGTAATTCCGGCTACTCGGAAGGCTGAGGCGGAAGGGTCGCCAGAGCCCAGCAGGTCGGGGCTGCGATGGCAGGGAGCGGCCATTGCACTCCAGTCTGGCAACAAGTGAGACTCCAACTCAAAAAAAAAAAAAAAAAAAGTGTAACTGGCGAGGCTCAGTGGCTCAGTCTGTAATCCCAGCACTTTGGGAGGCCGAGGAGAGTTTGAGACCTCAACTCTACAATAAATCAAAAAGTAGCCTGGCGCAGTAGCACGATCTATAGTTCCGGCTACTTGGAAGGCTGAGGCAGAAGGATCGCCAGAGCCCAGCAAGTTGACGCTGAGGTGGCCATGAGTGTCCAATGCACTCCAGCCTGGGCGATGGAGTGAGACCCCAAACTAAAAAAAAAAAAAAAAAAAAGAAAGAAATATGTAACTACTAAGCCTTCAGAAAAGCTCTTCAGAGAACACAGGTGTAAGTGTTTCTGTGCCCTCAAGCTCTGACTCAATAAAACTTGATTGCCTCATCTCTCTCATTTTTAAGTTACCACTGTCTTAGTTTTTAGTTTTTTTTTCTTTTCAGTCAGGTCTCACTCTGTCGCCCAGGCTGGAATGCAGTGGCATGATCACAGCTCACCACAGCCTCAACCTCCTGGGCTCAGGTGTTCTTCCCCCTCAGCTTCCTAAGTAGCTGGGACTGCAGGCACATGCCACCACGTGGGGGTAGTTTTTTTTTTTTTTTTTGTAGGGATGAGGTCTCACTATGTTGCTTAGGCTGGTCTCAAATTCCTGGCTCAAGCAAGCCTCCTACCTTGGCCTCCCCCTGTTCCAGGCCAAGTTCTTAAGTGGACTATTTGGAGCACCAGGCCTTTCTTAGTTCTTTTTTTTTTTTTTAGTTGGTGTCTCACTCCATCGCCCAGACTGGAGTGCAGTGGCATGCCCCCGACCACTGCAGCCCCCACCTGTTTGGGGTCCGGCGATCCTTCCGCCTCAGCCTTCCAAGTAGCTGGAACTACAGGCGTGTGCTACCACGCCCCGGGTAATTTTTTTTATTTATTGTAGAGATGAGGGCTCCCAAGTTGCCCAGGTGGGGCTCAAAATCGCGGGCTCAGGCAACCCACTCACCTCAGCCTCCCAAAGCGCTGGGATTACAGGCTGAGTCACCGAGCCCAGCTCTTTCTTAGTTCTTAAGTGGACTATTTCGATGGGTCTAGGAAGCACATCGACTCACGCCCTTTTCATGGGTCCTCACCTCCCACATTCCTTCAGCTGGTGTTCCTTTTACAGAAGAAAAGCTTACAAGTTTTATTAATCTTACATGAACATAGGAATCCTGAATAGACAAAGCAGAAAGCTTTCCAGACAAAGAATAACTTTTGTGAAGAAATGACAAAGCAGGGGGGTCTGGGCTGGGACAGTGAGTTCCAGGGGAGTTGTTAGGAGATATGTGGGGGTGTAAGGCTAGTGGGGATAAGGATCTTTTAGTTTGTTTATAAGGGCCATGGCAACATTCTATCTCCATCACTGGTAACAGGGCTCACCTTCTTGCCCGGCCCAGGGCAGACAGCCTTCTCACAGGAATTCTTAGGGCTTACTGTAGTAAAGGAAGTATAGAGAATGGGGGAAATGCTCAAATATATTTCTTTTATGATTGAGTGAATGAATGCAGAAACGCATGAGTAACTGCTTCAGGGTCAGCAGTTGGCCCCCTGGTAATCACCTGGAATGACAAATTGTCTCTCTCCCACTAACCCTGTGGCAGAAACGGGGGGGGGGGGGGTGGGGGGGGGGGGGGTGGGGGGGGGGGGAGGGTGGGGGGGGGGTTGGTAGTAGTTAAAGGTATTTCCCTTTTTAAAGCCAAGCAGTAAGCTTTAAAGACCCACCAGGCTGGTTTTGTTTAAGAAAACCCAAATGCAAAAAAAAAAAAAAAAAAAAGGCCAGGCTCGGTGGCCAGCAGGACGAGGCAGCCACTGCACTCCAGTCTAGGTGACAAAGTGAGACTCCAATTCAAAAAAAAAAAGAAAACCCAAATGGTCAGAGACTGGCCATTTCAGGAAATGCAAAAAGTAACTAATTCACAGACTTTTTTTTTTTTTTTTTAGTTGGAGTCTCACTCTGTCGCCCAGACTGCAGCCTCGACCTGCTGGGCTCTGGGATCCTTCTGCCTCAGCCTTCCAAGTAGCCAGAATTACAGGCATGCGCTTCCACACCCGGCTGTAATTCACAGACTTATCCAAAACCCCTCTTGTGAAGTTAACAGTTTACAATCCTACATTTTTGCATTTCCGGGAAAACCATTTGTTCTTTGAAAAATCTGATTTTGCTGAGTACAACCCTGTAAGATTCCAAAGGAAATATGTAATCACTCAACACGACCCCCTCCCTTATCTAAACAAGGCATAAGACCCCACTTCTCCCTTTCTGGGGGGTCAACTTGGATGTATTAGACCATTGAGCCGCCAGTGTAATAAAGTTTCCACTTCCTATAATAGTTTCGTGTCACGGTCTCTCTATTTTCCCGCTGCAGAAGGACAACTCACATGGCCCATCTACAAACCCGGCTTCTTAGGGGCTTTCAGCGAAAAATCATCAACATGCCAAGTGGGGGCATTTTTGGGGGGTTGTGTCCTTCACTCCTTCAGTTCAAAGGGTTTGTTTTACTAACTCGACTTGTGTATATTTGAAAATTGTCTTCCCCAAAACCAAACTTTAATGTGTTTCCGAGATACATGGGGGATGGGAAAGGAGGGAGAGGGTTTGGGCTTGGGGCTGCAGAATTTCTCAGAATTTCTTTTTCAGTTCTAGAACCCATGTTTTCTTTCTTTTTAATTGTTTTTTCTACAGATAGGGTCTCTGTCGCCCTGGCTGAGTGTAGTGCGATTAGAGCTGACTGCAGCCTCGAATCCTGGCTCAAGTGATCCTCCTGCCTTAGCCCCCAGAGTAGTAGGGATAACAGGCATGGGCCACCATGCCTGCTAATTTTTTTTTTTTGTAGAGACAGAGTCTCGCTATGCTGCCCAGGCTGGTTTTGAATTCCTGACCACAAGCAATACTCCTCCCCCAAAGCATCCTTTTATTTTCTTTGAAGCATTTTATGAGACTGGAAAGCTAAGCCTTTTCTTTGGGAAACTGATCTACTCTGGGAAGGTGCTTACCCCTGTCTGAGTTGCTGTCATTAGAGAGCTGCCTTCTGGCAGCTCTTGCACGGGGCTGGGTGTAAGGCGGTAGCCCCAAATCTGAGGGGGCTTGCCGTAATGTTTACCTTTTCCCAAGGAAGTCACTTGGAGGTCTAGCAGGGGACACATTGGTTTATTACACTTATGGAAAGGGGTCACCGATGGCAAGGGCAATGATGATAAAAGAATCTGTGCCTTGGGACAGCTCAGCAAACAGTTTTATAATTAAGCAAGTTAATTATAGAAATTCCTATACAGTATTGCAATAAATTTGAAGAAAAGTGATGACTATATTATCTTCAGGGGGCTTGGTTACCTGCATCCTCCTGAGTTGTTACAGGGAATAGCATATCCTGCAGAGACCAGCCTAGGCCAGGGGGGTACTCCCGTAGAGAGGAGCAGAAAGAAGCCCAAAAATGGGGGAAAGAGGCAATGTCTGGACACTTACCCACACTGAGTAACAGCTGCAAGTCTAAGATGTAGCAGCAGAAAAGCAGAAGAAGGGAGCTAGGTTCAGGGGGAGAAAGGTCAGCGACGTGTTAATGGCCCCCCGCACTTCCAAGCAGGCACTTAGGAGGCCTCTCAGTGGTGGCCTGGGACAAGCAGACAGACACCTGGGTAGGGTCATGGGTGGATGCAGACCTCCAGGGCACTGCAGAAGACAGAAGGGGAGCATGCCAAGTCAGGCTGGGGCTTGAAATTTTCCAAGTTATTATGATAATTTGTCTTCGTTACATACCTTTCCCTTTACAAAACAGTTTCCCCCACAGCAACACACTTGCCTTAAAGCACTCAATAAGATGTGTTAGGCAGTTGGGCAGACACGAGCGGGGGAAAAGGGTAAGAAACAGGAAGCCAGCTGAAATTTAGTTATTTACTTATTTAGAAATTTTCTTTCATGATGAGCTGGACCAAGTGTAAAAGCTCCTTGGATTTAAAAGGGGACTTTTTGCCGGGCTCGGTGGCTCAGCCTGTAATCCGCGCCTTGGGAAGCTGAGATGAGTGGGTTGCCTGACCCCCGGGGTTCGAGACCCCCTGGGCAATTTGGTGAGCTCTATCTCTACAATAAATCAAAAAATTAACCGGGTGTGGTACCCCCACCTGTAGTTTCGGCTACTTGGAAGGCTGAGGTGGAAGGATTGCCGGAGCCCAGCAGGTCGAGGCTGCGTGGCCGGGAGGGGGTGCAAGTCTGGGTGACAGAGTGAGACTCCAACTAAAAATAAAATAAAAAAAAATAAAAGGGGACTTTTTCCCCACTTCTCTTTACACTTCCCTTAGGAATGTTTCCCCCTTTTCCCCTTTGTAAACTGTTAGAGAGGCTGACCTTATCTAGTAAATCACTGCTAATGTTTGAGGGGGGAAAAACTAGCCATATTAAATCACCTAATAACCAAGAGGCTGGAGAAGCTACATGTCTTTATTTATTTATTTTTTTGAGTTGAAATGTCACTCTGTTGCCCAGACTGGGGGCAGTGGCACACTCATGGCCACCCAGCAGCAACATATTGGGCTCAGGTGATCCTTCTGCCTCAGCTTTCCAAGTAGCTGGAACCACAGATGCGCATCACCATGTCCGCCTACTTTTTTGATTTATTGTAGAGACAAGGTCTCACCAAGTTGCCCAGGCTGGTCTTGAGCCTGGACTCAGGGAATTCTCTCATCTCAGTTTCCCAAAGGTTGGGATTACAGGTGTGCCCCACCATTCTCGGCCTTACATGTCTTTAAAGAAGCATCCAATCTTAGACAAGGAGCAATCCTATTGGACTCTTTTGCAATTTCCTAAAAAAAAAAAAATGTAAATTCCTTTCCTTTATAATGTTTAGTTTCAGACTTATGTTTTATGTTAATCATTAGCTTGGACTTATAAACTGGAGCTTATTACATGTATGGGTAAAAAATCATGAAAAGATAGATAATGCATTCCCCCCAAATTTTTTTAAAGACACTTTCATTTTAAACAAGGTAGAATTAACAGTATCTTAGCACTAATGTCAAAGGTTTCATGAAGGATTTATGACCTAACCACAGGGGGGGGAAAAAAACCTGAGAAGGCACTAACCAACAAGACCAGCTCAGGGGGCCCGCCTGTAATCCCGCCCCTTTGGGGAGGCTGAGGTAAGTGGATTGCCTGAGCCCACGGGTTCGAGACCCGCCTGGGTAACTTGGTGAGACCTCATCTCTACAATAAATCAAAAAATTACCCGGGCGTGGTAGCATGCACCTGTAGTTCCAGATACTTGGAAGGCTGAGGTGGAAGGATCGCCGGAGCCCAGAAAGTTGAGGCTGCAGTGGCCTGGAGCAGTCACTGCAGTCCAGTCTGGGCAACGGAGTGAGACTCCAACTCAAAAAAAAAAAAAAAAAAAAGGAAAAAAAAAAATGATAAAAGACCGAACCAAAGAGATGCTCACTCTCTGAACAGCCTGTGCCTCTTGAGTCTTAGGAGTGTACTAGCTTCTTTAAAAATTTTGCTTTTCTTTACTTGCTTGCAATAAAACTTGCCTTGCTGGCCTGATTCTGGTGTCGTGTCTAATTCTCCATTCAAAATAACCAACGAACCTTGAACAAGCATTTCCGCTGACAGTTGAGGAATGTGGATGTTACTTCCTGCATTTCATGGGTCTGAGAAGAAAGTTTATGTGACTCACTCAGGTCACACGATCAAGGTCACATGAGGGGGGGGCGCGACAGGAGCCCAAAGGGGCACTACCTTTCTACTCTGTCCCTAGCATTGGGGGGGTTTATAATTTTACTTTTGAGAGATCTGTTTGGTCTGGGAAATAGGGTGCAACTTGAGGTCATGAGGGGGAACACAAGCAGGAGAGGCCGACAAAGCCGGGTGTGAAATGCCCCCAACAGGAGAGGTGGGTGCCTCCTGTGGGGTTGGTTTTGGAGGCCCGAGACTGGATTCATGAGTCTGAAGTGAGGGGAGACTGAAGGGAAGGAGAGGGGGATAGTCAGAGACAAGCAGAGAGCAGATCCAGGAAGGTGTTCCCAAGATCCTAATGGGCCCGGTTCGTCTCTAGCCTGAGCCCTGCCTTCACCTGGGGCTCAGCTGGTGGAGGCAGCGCACTGGAACTCCAAACTGACCCAGATGCTTGTGTTATTACCCCGAGTTTTGCCATGAGTGACACTTACCTTGTTTGTTTCTTTTTACACAATTTTCTTTTTTTTTTTGAGTTTGGGGTCTCACTCTGTCGCCCAGACTGGAGTGCAGGGCATGCTCCCGGCCACCACAGCCTCAACCTGCTGGGCTCTGGCAATCCCTTTCCCCCTCAGCCTTCCAAGTAGCCGGAACTACAGGCGTGCACTACCA
>JAPVLO010002739.1:0-29833 GCA_027257055.1 Cephalopachus bancanus | reverse complement strand
TGGTGTACATCAGGGAGTCGAAGCTGGGTGAGTGGGCTGCCCGCGTGCACAGGGAGTCAAGGCTGGGGAGAGTGGACTGCCCTTGTACGTCGGGGAGTCAAAGCTGGGAGAGTGGGTTGCTTGTATATATTGGACCAAAGACTGGGTGGGTGGGCTGCCTGTGTACCTCAGGAAGTCAAGACTAGGGGAGTGAGCTGCCGTTGTATATCAGGGAGTCAAGGCTGGGGAAGTGGGCTGCTTCTGTCTTGCTCTTCACCGTGGTGAATCCCTCAGCACTGCCTGCCGGACACGTGCCATGCCTGGTCCACTTGATTCACAGCATCCGGAAGCAGGCCAGATGGGACTTGCGTGACTTGATGGGGACGCAGGATATTAAGTAATTTCACTGAGTAGATGGTGATACTGATGGTGACCTGGATGCGGAGCCTCCTGAGGAGGGCCATGGCTCTGCACAGAGGTGAACGAGGGTGCATTTGTCCTGCAGGCGAGGTGTTACAAGCTGTCACAGACCACGATATTCCTCAGCAGCTGGTGGAGCGCCTGCAGGAGGAGAAGAGGATCGAGGCCCAGAAGCGGAAGGAGCGGCAGGAGGCCCATCTCTACATGCAAGTGCAGGTCAGTCCCCCTGGCACTGGTGTGAGCTCGGTCTCGGGCTCAGAGCAGGTGTCGACAGTCTGGGCCGTTGTGTCTGGCCACTGTGATAGCTCCTTGAGCAGCGTCTGGTGCCACTGCTCAGCTCAGGCTGTTGGTCACTGAGTGACTGCTTGAGCCAGCTCAGGAGTGGGACTCCGGTCAGGAGGGGGCTAGAGAGTGGGTGGAGGTTGGGGCATGGTGAGATGTGCAGCCAGTGCCTTAGGCGGGTTCAGAGTGAGTGCATTGGAACAGAAAACCAGCTTTCAGCATTTTAGTATTGAACCATTTCAGTGTGGGCTCCTTTCTGTTCATCTGTGCACCCTGTTCTGTGTTTTCATGTGTATTTTCAGATAGTTGCAGAGGACCAGTTTTGTGGCCACCAAGGAAATGACATGTACGATGAAGAAAAAGTGAAGTACACTGTGTTCAAGGTCTTGAAGAACTCCTCACTCGCTGAGTTTGTTCAGAACCTCTCGCACACCATGGTGCGTGCCAGCTTCTGGTGGTGTTTCTTGCTCTGGCTCTACCTCCGTTCTGTGTAACTAGAAAAGACTAGTCCAGCTGCCTTTGTGGGTGGCTCTGCGTTCAGAGCACACCTCCTGTCTGGGCAGTGAGTGTGAAAGTACTGAGCTCTTGACTCTGCTACAGGGATCCACGGGTTTCAGAAAACGTGCCTGCCCCCTTGACCCAGTCTCCCATGCGTGTCTCCCCTCCCCCTCCTGTTTCTCCCCCACCCCCCCTCTGGTAAATGGGCGCTGGAGTCCCAGAATGCTACCGATCCTGATGGGGAGGTCACACCTGTCCACATGGTTGGGGAGAGTTAAATCACTTTTTCCCTTCTGATTACAATGATTAAAGTGGTGAAGGACTAAAGTATGAGTTGTTTGTATTTTAATTTATTCTTAATATTTTTTCAGGGATTTCCACAAGATCAAATTCGATTATGGCCCATGCAAGCAAGGAGTAATGGAACAAAACGGCCAGCAATGTTGGATAATGAAGCAGACGGCAATAAAACAGTAAATATTGTTGACCCTAGCATGTCTGGTTTGGAGCTTGGCAGAAGACCTTAGCCCTCTGCAGTTAGCGCTGCATGTTTCTCTTTGGTCCAATTCATTGGAATTGGACGTTTTCTTCAGTACTTGAGTATAGTTTTCACTTTGTCACCTAAACCACTAGAATCTTCTAAAATCAGCATCTCTTTTGGAAATAGATGATTGAACTCAGTGATAATGAAAACCCTTGGACAATATTCCTGGAAACAGTTGATCCCGAGCTGGCTGCTAGTGGAGCGACGTTACCCAAGTTTGATAAAGATCGTAAGTGGCCACGAGACGCCCAACTGCATATAGAGCAGTGGCATTGGCTTCTGGGTTTTTCTAACAGCCCACTGGTGCTTACTGGGTTTCCTGATGAAATGAGATGAGCCTGGTTTGCTGTGCATGTCCTGTGAGGCTGGATGCAAGCAGTGTGGGGGTGTCATGCTCTGTCCTCAGGCTCTGCCCTGTGCCCTGTTGTGCTGGCCATGCCGGTCAGATCCTGTAGGGCAGGGGTGTAAACGTTGTCTGTTGGGGCCAGGAAGTAGCCCAGGGTGCCTCGTAGTACTAAAGCAGTCAGGGAGGGTGTGCCAGTTGGTGAGCTGGCTGTCTCCAGTGAACATCCCACATATAACAGGGGTTGGAGCTTGCTGGCTCTTGCTGCAAAATGACAGGTTTTTGTTGCCATGAGTGGAAACTTCTGAAAAGGCCCACAGCTGTTAACATTTCTTCCCACGGGGACACTTGTCCCACCCACTAGGGCCAGGTCTCAGAACTGACATTTCTAAGTTCACTGCACTGGATCTGAGATGTTGCAGTTCCCATGAACTTGGTGTGTGGAAACTGTCTCTGCCTGCATCCGTAGCCTCAGTGTCCTGAGCAAAACCTCCCTGACATAGTGGCTTCAGGTTTTTCACTGTCATTGCAGATGTCACTGAGCTGCTAAGCTGACTGTCAGTAGTTTTCTTTAACATTGTCCTAAGTGTTGGGATCTTAACAAAACTTGTTTATTAACCTTGTAGATGATGTAATGTTATTTCTGAAGATGTACGATCCCAAAACACGGAGCTTGAATTACTGTGGGCATATCTACACCCCAATATCCTGTAAAATACGTAAGTCCTGCACCTGGCTTCTAAGTAGCTTTGGCTCAGTGTGTTACAGCTTTGTACTTAAATGTTTTTCTTTATCCTAGGTGACTTACTTCCAGTTATGTGTGACAGAGCAGGATTTATTCAGGATACTAGCCTTATCCTCTATGAGGTTTGGATGGGTTTTTTCCCCCCCATAATCAGTATATTGTTATTAATTTGTGGAGGGCTTCTGTTGTTTGTTTTGCTTACCCTGTAGTTGTTATTGTGTGAAGTCTAAAGCTAACTTGGGGGGCTTAGGTGATTTGGGGTTGAGCATCACATTTTTAGATGTGTGAGTTTTACCTACTTGGGATCAGTGATTATTGCATATTTATAGCTGTTTATTTGGTTTTTCCCATTAGTATTTTAACTTTCTAAAATGTAGGTGGATAGAATTGGGTGTAGAGAAAAATGCTTAAAGTACATGGAGTAATAAATGGCCATATTAAATGTCAGGCACACTTTACAATGTAACCATTTCATATCTTTTACTATAGGAAGTTAAACCGAATTTAACAGAGAGAATTCAGGACTATGACGTGTCTCTTGATAAAGCCCTTGATGAACTAATGGATGGTGACATTATAGTGTTTCAGAAGTATGTACTTTGTGAAGAATGTTTATGACTTTGTATTAATTTCAGCATTTTTCTTTGTAAGTCATAGAACTTAGAAACATTTGTATCTGGACCATGAGCCACATTTTGTTGAAAGAATCTCAGTGTTGACAGTGGTTGCCTTCTCTGGGTTTTGGAATTAGGGGTAGTGAACATTTTTATCACATAAAGCTCTTCTCTTGTTTCCTAAAAATATCTTCAGCGAGACTGATAACTGTTAGTTGGGTGGGGAGAGTCTTTATGGAATAACAGTTATTTCCTACCCCTAAAATATAAATTAGAAATTAAAACTCCTGGCCGGGCACAGTGACTCATACCTGTAAGCCCAGGACTTTGGGAGGCCGAGGCCATAGGATTGCTTGAGCACAGGAGATCAGGATCAGCCTGGGCAACGTAGAAAGACCTCATCTCTCCTAAAAAAAAAAATTTATCCTGGTGTCGTGGTGTGCACCTGTAGTCTCAGCTACTCAGGAGGCTGAGGTGGGCGGATCACTTGAACCTAGGAGGTCGAGGCTGCGGTGAGCCATGATTGTGCCACCACACTCCAGCCTGGGTGATCGAGTGAGACTGCAACTGAAAAAAAAATTTTTAAGACCTCCTTTAATGCACTTACCTAGGTAATTCATTGAAATCTGTCTGCACGTAAACCAGCAGGTCTGTGGCCTCAGATGCTTAGTGTCTGGAAGTGGCCTGATACCACAATAAAAGCTGTAATTTGCCATCTCCTGATACCACAATAAAAGCTGTAATTTGCCATCTCCTGGTCAGAGACCGGCTCTGTTACCCACCAGTTCTGTATACAAGGTTCTGACTGCACCTCAAGCCTGCTAGTCTGTGAAGGAGGAGGGTGTTGTTTTGTGGTGGGATTGAGACTCAGGGCAGCCCCCCCGTAGAACTGCCTTTCTCGCTGCACCTGCTGCTGGCTGACCGTCATGCCTGGAGAGGGGACCCGAGTGTATTTTAAAGAGAACTTTGGGTGTCATTAAGGATGACTCCATTTTCACCGTTTGCTCCTGCCACGAACTCTCATTCAGTCTACAAACTTTTTTCCCCTCCAGGGATGACCCCGAAAACGATAACAGTGAATTGCCCACTGCAAAGGAATATTTCCGAGACCTCTACCACCGCGTCGATGTCATTTTCTGTGATAAAACAATCCCAAATGATCCTGGATTTGTGGTTACTTTATCAAATAGAATGAATTATTTTCAGGTATTTAATAAATTTGCCTTTCCCCTTCAGATTCCACACCAGAAAAACCAGTTTATTTTTAAAAATGCGTGTTGAAGAAGGAACTTAATGGATTTGGTTCGAAAGGGAGGGGTTACAATCCCGCTGGCCGCCGAGGCCAGTCCTGGTGTGGGGACTCAGGCTGCTCTTGCGGTGGGAGCGAGTACTGTCCTCACCAAAGAGAGACCTAGAGACTTCGCCCTTGGAAGTGAAGTTGCCATCACCAGATAGGCCACCCCATGGTGCTGTTCTAAGGAGTATAGTCTATTCCTGTTGAGTAGTACGTGTCTAGGGAATTTAAGTTCAGGCTAGTTTATATCACATTCGAAGTAATTAACCATGAAATTTATGAGCACATTTCAATTCTTTCCTCAAAATGTGAACTTCCCTTTCTGTCTCCTGGTTCGTGTCTGCCTCCAGGTTGCAAAGACAGTTGCACAGAGGCTCAACACGGATCCGATGTTGCTGCAGTTCTTCAAGTCTCAAGGGTGAGCCCTGTTCAGTTCTCATCACGTGGTCTCTGTGCATGTTTCCATAGTTCATCAGAACCTCCTGGAAGTAACCTTAATGAGTAGCTAGCCACTCCCCCTGACATGCCATTCTTGCTTAGTTTCAGATTTAGAATTGTCACTACTCACATCTTGACCACGTTCCTCTGAGATGTCAGCAAAATTGACAGCCTCATCTAAAGCCAGCCTCATTTTAGCTGTTCCATCAATGCATCTCTCGTGTGTCCAGCTGGGCCCGTCCCTGCCAGGCTTCTGTGTGCTGTGTCACAATTGCAGAGAGCCCTCAAGTGTGACAGCAAGAGGGACTTAGATCTGGGAAACGGGAGTGTCAGACCTGTGACAGGTCCCAGTTTCCCAGTCCAGGTTTAAGGCCAGTGGTTTGCTTTCATGCTCACTCACGGGTATTTGTTTTAGTCGTTTATTTTATATGCTGTTTTCTTGTGTAGTTATAGGGACGGCCCAGGTAATCCTCTTAGACATAATTATGAAGGTACTTTAAGAGATCTTCTACAATTCTTCAAGCCTAGACAACCTAAGAAACTTTACTATCAGCAGGTATGAGTCCACATTAACATAACCGTGGGTAATAAGGAGAAGCTTTGGGGTTTTGTGGGCGTGCGTCTAAAGCGAGTCTTTCTTTCCTCGATAGCTTAAGATGAAAATCACAGACTTTGAGAACAGGCGGAGTTTTAAGTGTATATGGTTAAACAGCCAGTTTAGGGAAGAGGTAAGTTTTTAAAATATATGGACTTTTGTTTTTAATCAGAGTGTGTTTATTGTTTCTGTCTATCCCCAGACCTTGAAAACTACCAAAGGAAAAGCCCCTCTAAGCAATCAGCACTTTTTCGAGACCCCTGGCCTAGAGTCTTTCCTGGCAAGACCTGAGGCCTTTGGGGTGAAGCCAGTGCTGCGCTGACAAACCCTCTTCTTAGTCCTTGAGGTCTTGCAGCTTACACCTGGTTCCCCAGACCAGGACTGTGCCTGTTCTATGGTCTTCCTCCCCTGGCTTCGCTCAGAAGATGTAGCCATTTGCACTCAGCTATTCTAGAAAGTGTGTACCTACTTGGTTGCCAGGTCTCTCACCTTTCTAGCTCTACTGGTTTTTTTTTTTTTGATGGTGCGTGCCTGTAGTTCCAGCTGCTTGGAAGGAAGGCTGGCTCTGCCAGTATTGAGGGAAAGCTTGAGGCATAAATCGCCTCATCTGTGCAGAGTTGAGCACCCTGCAAGCCTAGAGTCTGCCTCTTACCTTTTGTCTGGGCGTTGGTGATCAGTGCTGATAGTCCTCAGCATGCTGGGAACTGGGACGGCTCTCAGATGACCCTTCAGGGATCACTTCCTGAGAAGCTGCGGTGTAGACACCAAGCTCTTGGCATCAGGCCCACATTTCCTGACTTCTGTCACTACTTGGTCCCTGGTTAGGACTGACATGTCATCATGAGTGGATTCACAGATGAATCAGGGTGGGAGCGTGAATAGGAACGTGGACAACAGCTGCGGTCAGTTGAGAACAACGCAGCCGCTTTTTCCTGTGTTTGTCAGAGCAGACCTTTTATGTTGTCTTGAAAGCACTGATTTCATCCCTTTGTCACTTAGGAAATAACACTATATCCAGACAAGCACGGGTGTGTCGGGACCTTCTAGAAGAATGTAAAAAGGCCGTTGAGCTCGGGGAGAAAGCATCAGGGAAACTTAGGCAAGTATTCCTCAAGCCACAAGTGGAGGCTCCTGGAAGCAGTGACCTGAGCCTGCAGGCACTCGGAGCCTGAGTGCTGGAGCCATGCGCACGACCCACACATTCGTCCCGAGGCCAGCCCTGTGCGGGGGTTTATGACTATTTCGTAGTTAGGCTGCTTTTGCTTCTTTACCTCTTGTCTCCTAGTATTGATTAGCTGTAATGAAAAGGTGAGACCGGGGGTGGGGTGGGGGGGGCAAGCTGAGGAAGGGTATGATTCAAGTGGAATGAGCAGTGGAAACTAGAAAGGGACTCTTGACTGGATTTGAGAACTTGTCTCTTCTGATCCATTTAGCTGGCGTTCTGGCTGTAGGAAGAAGCCCCGAGTGAATGATCATTGTTCATTTCAGAGAGTTGGGCACTGCTGTTGCCACCTTGCCTTAGCGTCACCTTGGAGGACAAATAGCCTTTGGGCTGTTTAGTTCCCAAAATGTTTTCTTTGTAATTTTCATAAAACAATGAGTCCGTAACCTGTTAAATATTGAGGTAGTGAGGAAAGACTCTGGTGCTGCCCATTCGGAATTCCTTGTGGGGCAGTTCATGCAGTTCTAGAAGACTTGGGTCACTATATCTCTGTGCCCAGATGGGACCACTCCCACTGAGTCCACTGGGTCGTCCTTTAACCTCACGCTCTGAGAAACCACCTGGCCTGTGTTCTCTGACATTTCAAATCCTCTTTTTAATAAATGGGCGGAGGGGTGGCTCATGCCTGTAATCACAGCCCTTTGGGGGGGCCAAGGCAGGCAGATCACTTGAGCCCAGGAGTTCAAGACCAGCTTAAGCAACATAGTGAGACCTGTGTGTAAAAGAGAAGAACATTATGGTTGCGTTTCATGTGTAATTTCTTCCTAGAAAACTGTTAGTCATTTTATTTTCATGTTAATATATATAATTCACTTCTCCTCCTTGTTTTTTCCTTTGTTCAGGCTGCTAGAAATTGTAAGCTACAAAATTATTGGTGTGCATCAAGAAGATGAACTATTAGAATGTTTATCTCCTGCAACGAGTCGAACGTTTCGAATAGAGGTAACTGTTCCCTCAAGGCACCAGAGCATTCATGTGCCCTCAGGGTATGCTGGGGCCCCTTGGCTGCTTGTTTCAGTTTCACAGCAGGTTGTTCAGATAGCTTAGTTTGTGTTTAAGTACCAGTAATTAAGGTGTTTTGTGGGGATGATTGTATTCTTCCAGATCTTATGAGATGTTTTATTATGAGAAAATGCACAGCAGGTAGACTGTCTCGGTGTGGGCATGCTGCTCTGTGGCACCCAGCATGGTGGCACCTGCCTGTCGCAGAGCTGGACATCTTCCCAGGCTGGGACACCTCCTCCTCTGCCCCAGCCCAGCCCAGTGGCCTCCGTCCAGCCTGTCTTTGAGTTTGGTGACCCTAGGTGCTTCCTGACCAGGAATCGCAATGTTACAGCATAGAAATTAATCCTAAATCGGGGCCATTAAGCAAATCTAGGCAGAAACCACAACTTGCTTGGACTCAGAACTGTTGCCATTGCCATGGAGCTGGAACAGGCCAGGGTTGGGTCTCTCCACATTCACTTCTTTGGGTCCAAACTCCTATCATTCTAGCAAGTTCCAGGTGTAGTATTTTGGCAGAAATGTGACCTGTCCTACTTGGAATAGTGAGTCAGAATTGAGATGTTGCTATTCTGTTCACATTACCGGCACTGATGAAATGGTGTCTGGCATCTGTGTCCTCAGGAAATCCCTTTGGACCAGGTGGACATAGACAAGGAGAACGAGATGCTCGTCACAGTGGCGCATTTCCACAAGGAGGTCTTTGGGACGTTTGGAATCCCATTTTTGCTGAGGATACACCAGGTATGGTTTTTATAGTAGGCCAAACAGCTTGTGTGAAAACTTGATGCTTTTAAATAACCATTGTTGCTTGGTCCCTGGCAGGCGGCTGCCATGGGACATACACGGGATGGCGGGGGTGAGCACATGCATTTCCTGCCTTTCCAGGGCGAGCATTTCCGAGAGGTGATGAAGCGGATCCAGAGCCTGCTGGACATCCAGGAGAAGGAGTTTGAGAAGGTACGCGCTCCTGGGAACGGGCTGCGTGTGCGCATTCTGGCCATTGGAGCCTGGACTTTGGCCAGAGATGGGGGTTTTGCTGATATGTAGAAATCATGGGGTAGTTTTCATGTTTTTCTTACAGTTTAAATTTGCAATTGTAATGATGGGCCGACATCAGTACATAAACGAAGACGAATATGAAGTAAATTTGAAAGACTTTGAGCCACAACCTGGTAAGAATCCTCTCCCCAGGGGCGGTTTACATGAGGGTGGGTCTGTGTGGAGGAAGCAGGGGGTCCGTGGCTGGGAGGTGGGCTGCCTTGGGGTCGCACGACAGCTCTTCTCTCTCCATCTGGGTGACCTGTAACCTGTGGGTTCTTTTGTTTTGTTTGGTTTTTTTTGAATTGGAGTCTTACTCCGTCACCCAGACTGGAATGCAGTGGCACGCTAACGGCCACTGCAACCTCGATCTGCTGGGCTCGGGCGATCCTTTCACCTCAGCCTTCCAAGTAGCTGGAACTACAGGCGTGCGCTACCACGCCCAGCTTAACTTTTGATTTATCGTAGAACCAAGTTGCCCAGCCTGGTCTTGAATCCCCGGGCTCAGGCAGTCTTCTTGCCTCGGCCTCCCAAAGTGCTGGGATTACAGGCTGAGCCACCGTGCCCAACCACCTGTAGATTCTTAAAGGGGTAATGCTCTGGCAGGCATCAGTGGCAGCTGAAACTGAGGTCTGTGATGGTGGCTACGAGGCCCAGATCCTCTGACAGTGCCATGTTCTAGAAGCTGTTGAGGTGTTCAGTCAAGCTGTGGGTCGCGCAGTTCTCGGGAACATGTGCA
Source organism: Cephalopachus bancanus (assembly GCA_027257055.1). Lineage (NCBI taxonomy): Eukaryota > Metazoa > Chordata > Mammalia > Primates > Tarsiidae > Cephalopachus > Cephalopachus bancanus. Next base: position 20,077 of record JAPVLO010002739.1, on the reverse strand, counting down.
TCTCAAGTCCCGGCTTCCCTGTGAAATTGCCCTCGAGCCGTGGGAAGAGTGTCCCCAGTGGCCTCTTGGACCCAGGTCCTGGCTGCTCTTGTGGTCTCACGTGTTTTCCTTTGTCCCCACCAGGTAACATGTCTCATCCTCGGCCTTGGCTAGGGCTGGACCACTTCAACAAAGCCCCAAAGAGGAGTCGCTACAATTACCTTGAAAAGGCCATTAAAATCCATAACTGACTTCCTAGCCCAGGGTGTTCAAGGCGCGGACGGTGCGTGGCGTGCGCCCTTTGACAGCCGTAGAACTCTGGCCCACGTGCCCTCGATCCGAAGTTTTCAGCAAGAGGATTTGCTGCTGATGTTAATTTTATTTTGTTAAGGCTGTTCAGTTTGGCTTCTCTGTATCTATTGACTGCCCTTTTGAGCAAAATGAAGGTGTTTTTATAAAGCTTGGATGCCAATGAGAGTTATTTTATGGTAACCACAGTGCGAGGCAGCTGTCAGCGTATGGGGAGAGTGGCCAGCAGAGCGCGTGTCCCTGGCGGAAGGGCTCTGGGCTGCCTCTCGTTGGCATGAGCGGCCTGGCTGCCTCCCTGGGGTCCCGCGCACCAGCCTGCAGCTAGAAAGTCTTGTGTTTAGGCTCGTCTGACCCATTTCCTTCAGTTATACTTTCATGACCTTTTGTGCATCTGTAAAGGCAAAACCGAGACTCACAACCTAATAAATAGCACTCTGTCCTCACTGTGTGCGGTGTCGGCCTTCCTCGGCTCCTCCTCTGGCGCCTGGGGTCTCCCAGCCGTCTCGCTCTGGCCGCCAGTCCCGCTCTGCAGCCCGAGGGCAGTGCAGGCGCACTGAATCCAGGCCTGACCACCGCTCTGGGTTCTCTTATTCCATGGAAAACACTGTTGAATCCGATTCAGGTTCACTGTGCTGCCTCGGCCGGCTCGGTGACCTTGACCACCACTTGGGCAGGTGATGGATTATAAATGGGTTTTCGTGGAGAAAGAACCGGCGGAACAGAAGCGAGCCTCTTAGCAAGAGGGCATGCTCACTAGTGGGTAGGAAGCTGTTGACTTTGTAAAAAAGTAAAAATGCAGGAAAAAGGAAGAATGAAATTGTATATTTAATGAATGAACATGTACAATTCGCCACTGGGAGGAGGCCCTTTCTGTCGGGTGAGCCTGCGAGTGGGCGTCCCTGATGTTGATACTCATTGTGTGTAGTTTGAGTTCAGTCCCTGCCTTGTTTCCTTTTATTTGGGAGCTAATGCGGCTGCGTGTCTAGTTTCGAGTGCGGTAATAGAATCGGCAGATCACACTGATTTTTCATCCTTCTCCGGTATTTTTTTGGTTGTTTCTGTAGCAGCAGTGTACACCGACTCTTCCTGTATATTGCCTTTTTGCTGGAAAATGTTGTATGTTGAATAAAATTTTCTATAAAAATTGTAATTCAGTGAGTGGTGTGGAAGTTGAGGAAGATTCTCCCCTCCCTGGGAATAGCCTTGGGAGACCCGTTCATGTATAACAAGGTTTTACTGAGATGTGCTTCCCCCTCTCGTTTTGGGGGGTGGAGGGTGACTTTTGGGTTGTTTTGTTTGTTTTTCCTCTTAACTGGTTACTTTTGCTCCTAAGATATAAGAGGTTTTCCGGGAGGGAACCATGTACAGCTGCAAAGTGTCTGGAAGCCTCTCTTGTGCTGTGACGGGCAGTCCCAGGGAGGCAGGCACTGTCCCGTAGACACGGTCCCCTCGCGGCTGCCCTCGGTGGCCTCACAGCCCATGTCTCTGGGCCGGGCTGTCCCTTGGACAGTCTGCCATCTTCTCTCCATTTCTGCTGCAATGCATGTGCCTTCCCACCCTCAGCCAGTAGGATGGGAAGCAGGGAGCGGTTGCCCATGGGGACCGGGCCTCTCCCCGGTGGAATAGTCAGCAGGTGGCAGCCAGGCATTGTGTGCATGTCTAAATGAACATGAGCGTGTTGATTTTCTGTTTTGGTTTTGGGCTGAGGGTCAGGTACAGTCTCAGGGACCTGAACGTTACTCCCCTCCTGAAGATATTAAAGGACCATTTTTCCAAAGAACTTATCTAAGTGTCCATCATGTGCCGTGTCCACTTTCTGCTCCCGCTCACGGCATCAGGAGTTTGGAGCCATTAAACTGGGGAGACAGAGATGGGGCTGCTGCTGCTTATTTTTTTTTTAGAGGCAGGGTCTCGCTCTGTCACCCAGGCTGGAGTGCACTGGCTGCAAGGCTCAACTGCAGCCTTGACCTCCTGGGCTACAGGGATCCTCCTGCCTCAGCCCCCCAGTGGCTGGAACTGCAAGCTTGAGCCACCATGCCCAGTTTGGGGGGGGTGCATTTGCTCTGCAAATAACAAGGAATTCTTATGTTGCTAGGCTGCAGTGGGGTCACAGTGTCTTTGGACATTGTCTTCAGCAGATCCACAGTGTCTAGCATCGAATGGCGAAGACAGGGAAGGCAGAGCATGGTATTTGTCGTTGGGGGTCTTTATGGAATCTCCTTTTGGACTTACCAACACATCAGTTGGCTCTTACTTAGATTGCCTGTTTTCAGCAGGGCCAGGCAGAATAGATGCATTGGTGCAACCAGTCTCAAACTCCTGGCCTCAAGCGATCTTCCTGTCTTCACCTGCCAAAGTGCTGGAATAGGAATGGAGTGAGAAAATGAGCTGCTCTTTTTTTTTTCTTTTAAACTGAGTTGGGAGCCGGGCTCGGTGGCTCAGCCTGTAATCCCGTGCTTTGGGAGGCTGAAGTGAGTGGATTGCCTGAGCCCGCGGGTTCGAGACCCACCTGGGCAACTTGGCGAGACCTCATCTCTACCATAAATCAAAAAATTAGCCAGGCATAGTGGCACGTGCCTGTAGTTCCAGCTACTTGGAAGGCTGAGGCGGAAGGATCGCCGGAGCCCAGCAGGTCGAGGCTGCGGTGGCCGGGAACGGCCACAGCACTCGAGTCTGGGCGACAGAGTGAGACTCCAACTCAAAAAAAAAATAAAAATAAAAAATAAACTGAGTCGGGGTCTTGCTCGGTCACGCAGGCTAAAGTGTAGTGGCACACTCACGGCTACCACAGCCTCCACCTGCTGGACTCAGGTGATCCTTCCACCTAAGTCTTCCAAGTAGTTGAAACCACAGGTGTGTACCACCACGCCTGGCTAATTTTTTTATTTATTGTAGGTATGAGGCCTGGCTCAGGCAATCCTCTTGCCTCTGCCTCCTAAAATGCTGGGATTGTAGGTGTAAGCCACCATACCTGGTGAACTGCTCCACTTTAAATTCTTGGAAATACACTCTCTCCCTCTGCGGTGTGTTGGTGCCATCTGTTGACAGTGATCAGGCTTCAGTGTGTTTTGCAAAGCCACAGTGAGACGGGGAGGGCTTGCTGCTGCGGTCACAGTGGTACTTCCTGTGTGATCGGCACACGAAGCCAAGTACTGGCACGGTCTTGTCGGAGAGGCAGATAAGTGTGCGAAGGTGTGGGTGCAGTGTCCCTGTCTTCAGCAGTCTCTACAGATGTGGCGTTGGTAGCGCTAAAGCTCCTGCCCTCCTAGCACCTTCCAGAAGAGATTTGTACCAGCTGTCTTGGAGGCCAGCACAGCCAGCAACAAAGGGGGCCCACGTGTCTGCAGCCATGCTGGCTGGGGTCCACTGTGCTGAATGCAGCTACGTTGAGGAAGACAAAACGAGTCTGTGTGCCACCCACTGGAGGGTGTAGCCTTGGCGTAGGACGAAGCCAGAGGGGGCCATGCTGGCCTGCAGAGGCTCCTGCAGCGGGAGTCCATGGGACACCAGCACAGAGCCACATCCAGGCACTGTGTCACAGGGGCCTTGGCCAGGCCCTTCGGGAGATACCAAGGGACACTTGAAATCTTCCAGAACTCTCCATCAGCTGTGAAGCCCAGGGTGTTGGTGTCAGGTGGAGATTTTGAGGAATGTGCTCAAGACAGAAACCACCTTCCAGTTGAAGCCAGCATGATGGAGGGCCAGGCTCTGAGCTACGGAGGCAAGTGTGTAAGACGTTTCTGTGGTTTGCCATTGTTCCCCTGGGCAGGGTTGGTAGATTGCAAAGGCCGAGTGGCGGAGGCCGCTAACCCTGTGCGTCGTGGTGGTTTCTGTTGTGACCACTGGGCTCCTGAAGACTCCAGTGGGTACGTGGGGCTGCTCCCACACGCTGCCTGCGTGATCCGTGGCTCACCGGCCCCAGACGGGAGGGAAGCGCACTTGGCTTTGTGGTTTGCTGCGCAGGCCTCCGGCCAGGAGGGGGTCCCAAGAGCTTGCTGAACGGGATGTGGGGAGGCTGCTCGTGGTGTTCCTTTCTAGGAACGTCGACAGACCTGCCTTTCCAGCATGCTCTAGTTGGGACTGCACATCCCGAGACCTGGGCGTGGGCGTCGCGTGGCATTCCGGCCAACCTGGCCGCAGCCCGTTCTCACCCAGCCCTGGCCACCAGAGCTTTCTGCTGTGGTAGTGACGTTCCATCTGTTCTGAGCAGGAGCCTCTGGCCGCGTGTGGCTGGCAGGTACTTGAGATGCGACTCAGGGGACAGAGAGTGAATTTTTTTCTTTTTTGAATCGGAGTCTCACTCTGTCGTGCAGGCTGGAGTGCAGTGGCACGTTCACAGCCATCACAGCCTCAACCCACTGGGCTCAGGCAATCCTCCCACCTCAGCCTTCCAAGTAACTGGAACTACAGGTGCATGCCACCACACCCAGCCAATTTTTCAATTTATTGTAGAGATGAGGTCTCACCAAGTTGCCCAAGCTGGTCTCGAACCTGTAGGCTCAGGCAGTCCTCTCACCTCAGCCTCCCAAGTGCTGGGATTACAGGCGTGAGCCACTGTGCCGACCAATTTTTTTTTTTTTTTTTTGATGGCTCTCTGTTGCTCAGGCTGGAGTGCAGTAGTGCAATCATAACTCACTGCAACCTTGACTGGGTTCAAGTGATCCTCCTGCTTCAGCCTCCCGAGTAGCTGGGACTGCAGGTGCAAGCCACCATGCCCAGCTAATTTTAAAACATTTTTTGAGCCGGGCTCGGTGGCTCAGCCTGTAATCCCACGCCTTGGGAGGCTGAGGTGAGTGGATTGCCTGAGCCGCGGGTTCGAGGCCCGCCTGGGCAACTTGACGAGACCTCATCTCTACAATAAATCAAAAGTCAGCCGGGTGTGGTAGTGCGCGCCTGTAATTCCGGCTACTCGCCGGAGCCCAGCAGGCTGAGGCTACTGTGGCCGGGAGCGGCCACTGCACTCCAGTCTGGGCGACAGAGTGAGACTCCAACTCAAAAAAAAAACAAAAACAAACAAACAAAAAACCCATTTTTTTTGTAGAGACGAAGTCTTGCTATGTTGCCCAGGCTGGTCTTGAACTCCTGGCCTCCAGTGATCCTCCCACCTCAGCCTCCCAAGTGCTAGGATTACAGATGTGAGCCATTGCACCTGGAGGAGAGTTCTAACTTGAATTCCACATGTGGCCAACTGTCTACCATGGTGGTTACCACAGCTCTAACCAGAAGTTCCTCTCCTTGTGAGTTGCAGTTGTGGGCCTGCTAGAGGGCTATTGAGTTAGTAATAAAACAGAGTATTGGAGTTGTAATTTTTTTTTTTTTTTTTTTTTGAGTTGGAGTCTCACTCTGTCGCCCAGACTGGAGTGCAGTGGCCACTCCCGGCCACCACAGCCTCGCCTGCTAGGCTCCGGCGATCTTTCCGCCTCAGCCTTCCAAGTAGCTGGAACTACAGGCGTGCGCTACCATGCCTGGCTAGTTTATTTATTTATTTATTTTTTATTTTTTTGAGTTGGAGTCTCACTCTGTCACCCAGACTGGAGAGCAGTGGCTGCTCCCGGCCACCGCAGCCTCGACCTGCTGGGCTCTGGCAATCCTTCTGCTCAGCCTTCCAAGTAGCTGGAACTACAGGCACGCGCTACCATGCCTGGCTAATTTTTGATTTATTGTAGGGATGAGGTCTCGCCAAGTTGCCCAGGTGGGTCTCGAACCCGCGGGCTCAGGCAATCAACTCACCTCGGCCTCCCAAGGCGCGGGATTACAGGCTGAGCCACCGAGCCCGGCTGGAGTTGTAATTTTTATGACCTGTTCGTTAAAGAAAGACTTAAGGACATTAATTTTCTGGGTGGGGACACAAAGACAAAGCCCCCCAATTCCTCCATCTTGCCCACTGTGGAAGAGGGGAGCTTGTGCATCTCCTGCCGACTTGTCCTTCAAAGCCTTCAATGGGGTGAAGCCTGCAGGCTGGGACCCCCAGAGACCTTGGTCCTGAACAGAATTGTTTAGGTTGGGGGGCGGGTCTCTGCTTATCAGCTCCAAAGGGCCATTGACTCATACAGGCAATGGCCTGCCAAAGGCTGGATCTAGGGACGGGAACCAGGCGTGCCCAACAGAATGCTGCATGGTAGACATGTGGAGGGACACCTGGGAGAGGAACTGCTGCAGGTGCATACCTGTTCTGGCCCCCCCAGGAGTCAGCGCTGCTCGACCCTTCAAACTCATTGCTCCAAAGCTGGTGTGGGGACCAGTGGGAGGCAGAGAAAGGCAATAACACCAGCCCCTCCCTGCCAGGCGGGGTGCTGAGGGTTATTCCGGAAGCCACTTGAGGTCCCGGCCTGGCCTCAGCGGCCCCCGGTGCCCCTCTCATGAGGCAAGGTGAGACCCGCTGGGCGGCTGAGCCGAGGACTCTAGGCTGGAATGGTGGGGATGATCTTGGAGGGCACAGCCCTGCCTGGCCACACCCTCCTGCTGTGCCCTGTGATGAGGGTGGGCGGGGCTCGGAGGACAGCTGCAAAAGCCCTGTATCAGCAGCCCCTCCACCACTGTTGCCACTGGGCGTCATGAGTGAGCTGGGCTTGCTGTGGCCCTGATCGAGGCGTCTGGCAGCTCAGAGTGTCACTGGACCCAGACCTGGCCTTGCAAGTGCAGGACGGGCATTCAGACTCCAGCTCATCCCCTTGGGACTTCCCAGAAGGCAGGATGGGGGCTGGCCCCAGTGTCCAGTGGGGGGTCAGACACTCGCCAAGGGGCACGGGCACCATCTCTGTCAGCAGCTCATGAAGAGACAGGCCCTGGGTGGGGCTGGAGGGGTGGGAGCACCAGGCCGTGGCTCCACTCCAGACCCCAGCCCCCAGCCCGGCCCTGGACAGGCCTCAGACCTGAAAAGGGGAAGGGGAGATGGTGGCTTGGGCTGTCGTCTAGGCAGAGACTACCGAGACCTGAGCCTTGGGGCTGTGGTTGGGGGTTTCTAGGCCAAGGGACAGCCATCGTCCAGCAGGAGAGTTGCTACCTCTCAAGACCTGGGCCTGCGCCATGGCTCCTTCAGACAGTTTTATTTTTGGAGTTGGAGTCTCACTCTGTCACCTAGGCTGGAGTGCAGTGTCACGCTCCTGGCCACCGCAGCCTCGACCTCCTGGGCTCAGGCGATCCTTCAGCCTCAGCCTTCCAAGTAGCTGGAACTACAGGCACGTGCCACCATGCCCAGCTAATTTTATTTTAATGTAGAGACAAAAATCTCACTGTATTGCCCAGTCTGGTCTTGAACCTCTGTCTCCCAGAGTGCTTGGATTACAGTCGTGAGCCACAGCGCCCTGCTTATCTTCAGACAGTTTTTTAAAAACTCACAGCCTGGACAACATAGAGACCTCATCTTTACAAAAATTTAAAAGAAAAAATTATTTGGGTTAGGTTAGGGTTAGGGTTGGGCATGGTGGTGTGCACCTGTAGTCCCAGCTACTCAGGAACCTGTGGTGGGAGGATCCCCTGAGCCCGGAAGGTCAAGTCTTGTGAACTGTGATTGAGCCACTGCACTGCAGCCTGGGTGACAGAGTAAGACTGACTCAAAAAAAAAAGTTGGCAAGTGACATTTTCCTGACACAGGGCCATCTCCATCCAAAAAGCCCACAGAGTTGAGGCTGAAGCTCACAGCCACACCAAGGGCTCTGCTGCCTCTGAAGGGACAATGGTGGCCAGCTCGGACCAGCAGAGGCTCTCCTGGGACTGAGGAAGGTCCCAGCCGTTCACATGCAGTGAGCAAAATCCCACCATGACCAGAGGCTGGCCCAGGGCTGCAGGAACTCCAGGTCAAGGCCAACAGGCTGCGTGGGCAAGCTCGAGTGGCCTCTGCAGGTGGAGGTCAGGCTAAGAGGAGGCCTAGTCCGCAGGACCTCATGGCCCGGGACTTGCCTGCCACAGTCTGGCTGTCGCTGAAGGGCCACTGAGTCCCCAGCCACGACTGCCCTTCTGGATTGCGGAGGCTGAGCCGTCAGGCCTGGTCTCGGTTGAGACCACATGGCCTCGCTTCACATACAGAGTCTGAATCAGGGCTACCTGTCTCACTGACTGGGGGCTTTTTTGTCTCCTTGCGTTGACTTGGCCCCCTGTCTTGACTAACTGCAAAGGAGAGGTGACTCCCTGTCTTCAGAGACTCACTGAGACTCCCTGGGGCGCCCAGGAACCGGCTGCCTGAGTGGGGTCAGAAACTTCCCCGTCTAATCCTAAAAATCCTGCTATGACGGACGGGTCTCTGGGCTTGGAAACAGGCTCCCAGGACGCAGACGCCGGCTCTCCCGTTTCCCCGGGGCTTCAGGTGGGGCTGGCAGAGGCGCCGGTGTCAGGGCATTCAAACCCAGGGACATCTGTCCCGGTGCCCGTCTTCCCCAGCTGGTGTGATGTGAGGCCCCACCAGCCTTGGCTCCCCAGGCTTGAGCAGTGTGGCTGCAGCTGACCTCCTGGCTCCCAGCACCGCAGCCTGCTGCAGCCTCTCGGTGGACACAGCGGGCGCTCGGTCCCGCCAGGCCTCCAGCCACACGCAGGCGTTCGCGCACGCACATGCATGGACGTACGCCGCCCCCTCCCCGCTTCCTCCCAGAGCGAGTCTGGGGTCGACACACCTGCGTTTCCAGGCCGCTCGTATGCCTCTCTTGGCCTCATTGTCTACACCTGCAGGATGGGTGCTGCTGCCCTCGGGGTGAGTGTGAACCACCAGCACCTGGCCGGTCTCGGGTCTCAGTGGAGACTCAGCCCTCGGCTTCCCGATTCCTCTCCTCCCCCCTAACTCTTCCCTCGCTTCTCCCCTCTCTATGAAATTCATCTTCATGGAACAGACGGCAGGGGGGCCACTATCATTTTTATTTTGCCAAATTCGAAAGCCCAGTAGGGACACAGGACTTTTCCCAGCCCCTGTCCCAACCTGGCTTCCGGGCAAACCCCCTTTGGCCCAGAAAGGTACCGTGCGTCGCCCACAGGGGCCTATGCATTCCCGCCTCCCTCCATTGCAGCTGTGCCAGGGGGAGCCCAGGCAGAGCTGTGGGAAGATGTACCCCCTTCCCAGCTTCCGTAACCCACCTGCCCCACCAGGCGTGGGGGACCAGGCTGAGCCGAGACCTCAGGAGCCTGCCTGGGAAAGTGACCGAGACCAGAAAGCAAGTGGCGAGGCAGTGACGGGCGGGTTGAGTGGAACTGGGCGTCCCCCGGCAGAGGCACAGCGAAGGCGTGGATGGGGTGAGTGAGCACTCAGACCTGTCTGGCCGGATGGGCAGGGCGGCGAGAGCCACCTCACACACTGCTCAAGTGACCCCAGGTGACGCGTTTGGGCGGGGTAGAGGTTGGCGTGTCATAGGCAGGTGCTGGCACCGTCTGAGCTGACGTTCCTGATTGTGGCCCTCACGGATCTCTCACTGTTCCTGCCACCGGCTACCAGTGAAGGGGGCAGCAGACTCAAGGCAGGGAGGTGACCCAGCAGCTGCTGTCCCCACCGTGTGGGGCGAGACGGAGAGGCCCCGGCTGCCCGGTGGGTCTGGGGGTGACAGGAGTTGGCCGTGGCATTCCCAGGGAGTCACTTGGATGCCGGCAGGGTGTGCAGGGCCCCGGGGACATCTGAGGGAGAATGTGGGTGGGTGGCAGGAGACCAGGACAGGGGTCTTCGGGGGGACGTGAGCAGAGGCCCAAGGCAGGACCCAGAGGTGCCACCCGCCACCGGAGAAGCCCCCCGAGAGCCCAGGGGAGAGGGCTTTAGGGACCGGGAGCCGAGGGTCCAGGACTCCAGGGAACCGGGGCAGCTGGGAAAGGACAGAAAGGACACTTAGCCATGGAGGCCACCGGTCACCAGGCCGGGGCGGGTTCATGTGGGCCGGGAGGTGGGCTGCAGACCAAGCGGTGGGTGAGGGTTTGGACCCGAGGGGCTGCAGACTTCCCCCTCCTGCTGGCGCTTTGGGGACACTGCTCCCCGGGAGGCAGAGGCAGGGGCCAGGCAGGTGGGGCGCCAGGTGTGGACCGCGGCCGGGAGGGAGGCGGCGGGGATGGAGCCCCCGGGCGAGGCCCTGCACACTCAGCCCCGCTCCCTGAGCATCTGCTGTCCCCAGCCTCCCACGCGGGCAGGAGGGACGGACACAGACAGCGGGCGTGCCCGGGGGCACCCCCCCGTGTTTATTCTGGCAGGCTCACAGGCGGGGGGTGGTAGAAGATCTGGTGCCCGCACACGGGACACGAGTGTTTGACATCCATCAGGGTCGTCGTGCAGAATGGGATGAGGCAGCAGCCCAGGACGCACCTGCAGCCTCGGGGTGAAGGCCGACCCCTGAGCTGGTGGCCTGCCCCTCGGGCTGCTTGCCGGGATCACCTAGGCCGGCCAGAGTCTGGGGGACCCTGGACTGCTTGTGTGTGTTTTGCTTTTTGTGTTTTGTAGAGACAGGGTCTTGCCCAGACTGGTCTCGAACTCCTGGGCTCAAGGGATCCTCCCGCCTTGACCTCCCTAAGTGCCGGGATTACAGGCGTGAGCCGCTGTGTGCCTGGCCAACCTCTGTGTTTTTTTTGGTTTTTGTTTTTTTTGGAGTCAGAGTCTCACTCTGTCGCCCAGGCTGAAGTGCAGTGGCAGGCTCATGGCCACTGCAGCCTCCACCTGCTGGGTTCAGGTGATCCTTCGCCTTCAACCTTCCAAGTAGCTGGAACTACAGGCATGCGCCACCATGCCCGGCTAATTTTTCAACTTATGTAGAGACGACTTCCCACCATGTTGCCCAGGCTGGTCTCAAACCCATGGCCTCAGGCAATCCTCTCACCTCAGCCTCCCAAAGTGCTGGGATTAAACGTGTGAGCCACTGTGCCTGGTTCAACCTCTGTTTTAAGGCTCTCCCTCCCCAGGGCCAGGGAGGTGAGTGCCTTCCTGAACCCACGTGTTCTTGGCCAGGCAGCATTGGCCACAGGCACAAGTCATTTCCCTTGTAGGTTGGCCCCCTCACTGTTCTCCTGGGGGTGCCCGGCTAGAGGGCCACGTCTCCTCTGACGCGTAAGCGGCCAGGCCAGCATTGAGGCCTCCCCTGTGCTTGGTCGTACCCTGTCTTCCCCAAGGCCTCCCCACCCAGCCCCCCCCAGCCTAAGTCACCCTACCACACCTCTGGGAACCCACCCCACAAGGCTCAGGACCCTGTGGAGGTCAAGCGGGGCACTCACCCAAACACGAAGAGGGTGCTGCACAGCAGCCAGCTGAGGAGGCCTGGGACGTGGGAGACCACCGTGACGACATAGTTGCCGCAGTAGGGACAGATGACCCGCATCGGCATGGTAGTCCCCATATTGGGTGGGATGGTGTACACTTCTGGGGGGGGCAAAGGCCGGTTGGACCCTCTGGGGCTTCTCGCTCTGGGGAGACCTCAGCGGTCCCCTGGGCCCCGAGGCCAGTCCCACTCCCCGTCTGCCCGCCAGCCTCAGGTCCTCCTCCATCAAGATGGCCTGGCCTGCGCACAGACGGGCCCCGGGGGAATGACGGGATCTCTGGAACCAGGAGTGGTCCCCTCTTCCCGAGAGACCCTGAGGCCCCCTGCCCACGCATGTCCCTTCCGCGTGCATCGGAGTCAGCCACAGTTTGTTGACGATCCCTGTGTTCACCAAGACCTCACGGCCACCCTTGGCAAAGCAGGTGTGTGAAAGACACCAAGACAAGGCTTCCTGCTGGTGTTTCCTGCAGGCAACTCTCTTGTACGGTGGGACCCCAAGAAACGTGTTTAGTTATTTTCAAACTGCAGCCAGTTCTGTATTCTGGTGGTGACAGAACTTGTCATTAAGAAAGTACCAGGCAGGGTGTGGTGGCACATGCCTGTAATGCCAGCACTTTGGGAGGCTGAGGCAGGATTGCCCGAGCGCTTGAGGCTGTGGTGAGCCGTGGAGACAGTGAGGTCCTGACTCAAAACAAAAAAGAAAAAGAACCGAAGGCTCATTGGAGAGCGGGACCCTGATGTGTGAAGGGTGTGGTGTGGACTCCCCAGTTGCTGGGAGACAGTGTGCATGGCTGGATGTGGGGTTTCCGTGGGTGCTTTCCGACAGCGTGGGTGCTTCCTGTGTTGTCCTGAGGCCTTCTGGGAGTTTGTAATCCAAGCTCCAGGCAGTTGTAAAACTATAGATGGCTCGAGATTTCCTAAATTTGTTTAAAATCCCAGAGCCCCCAGGCACGGTTGTTCACGCCTGCAATCTCAAGCATTTTGGGAGGCAGAGGTGAGAGGATTGCCTGAGCCTAGGGGTTCGAGACCAGCCTGAGCAACATGGCAAGACCTTGTCTCTACGATAGATAAATAAATCAGCTGGGTATGGTGGTGCATGCCTGTGCTTCCAGCTACTTGAAAGGCTGAGGCGGAGGAACTACCTGGGCCCAGCAGGCCAAGGCTGGGGTGGCCGTGAGCATGCCACTGCATTCCAGCCTGGACACAGAGTGAGACAACTACTCAAAAAACAAACAAACAAAAATCCCAAGGCTCAGGCCCCATCCAGGGGGCTTGATTCCACACCCTGCCAGGGCCTGGGGTGGCGGTGTATTTGCGGAGTAGAGATCAGGAGTCCACTTCATCAGCATTTCCTGAACACCTGCTGTATACCAGCCCAGTCCACCAACGACTTCCCATTAGAGAGATGTGTTGGTGGCCACTGGCAACGCAGCAGTGGTTAGGAGCGAGGTGGAGGGGCGGCTGGCCAGCTGTGGGGTCACACGCCCGGGGGGCCCGGGGAGGGGGCTTCCCAGAGGAGGTGCTGTTTGTGCAGTCTCGGCCAGTGGTCGAGGAGCAGAGCTTTCTGGGCAGCATGAGCATGAAACGGAGTGAGGAGGGACCAGGGGAGCACTCACGTGTGTGACCAGCTCCGGAGCCGTCATAGTACATCGGGGGAGGAGGACGGCGAGGAGGAGGGGAGGGAGGAGGATCTTCAGGGGAGAAGAAAAATACCCTCAAATCTGAGTGCTCACTCTACGTGAAGGACTGAGCTCAAAACTCAGCCAGAGGGAGGCACCCATGTGTTTTTTGTTTTTTTTTTGAGTTGGAGTCTCACTCTGTCACCTAGGCTTGAGTGCAGTGGCCGCTCCCGGCCACTGCAGCCTCGACCTGCGGGCTCCGGCGACCCTTTCCCGCCTCAGCCTTCCAAGTAGCTGGAACTACAGGCGCGCGCTACCATGCCCGGCTCTTTTTTTTTTTTTTTTTGATTTATTGTAGAGATGAGGTCTCACCAAGTTGCCCAGGAGGGTCTTGAACCCGCGGGCTCAGGCAATCCACTCACCTCAGCCTCCCCGAGTGCTGGGATTACAGGCTGAGCTGCTGAGCCTGGCCAGGTGGCACCCATTTTGCAGACTAGAAAGCCGAAGCCATTAGCCAGGCGTGGTGGCTCACACTTGTAATCCCAGCTACTCGGAAGGATCTGGTGAGACCTGGAGTTCGAGACCAGTCTGGGCAACATAGCAAGACCCATCTCTACAAAAAATTTGAGGTTAGCTGGGTGTGGTGGCGCATGCCATAGTCCCAGCTACTCAGGATGCTGAGGTGGGAGGATTTCTTGAGCTCAGGAGTTTGAGGATTGAGGCTGCAGTTAGCTATAGTTGTACCACTGTACTCTAGACTGGATGATAGAGTGAGACAGTGTCTCAAAAAAAAATTAGACCGGGGTAATCCCAGAGCTTTGGGAGGCCAAGGCAAGTGGATTGCCTGAGCCCACGGGTTCGAGACCAGCCTAGGCAGCTTGGCAAGCCCTCGTCTCTATACTAAAATTTAAAAAATAAAAAAAAATTAGCTGGGCGCGGGTAGCGTGCACCTGTAGTTTTAGCTACTTGGAAGGCTGAGGTGGAGGGGAAAACTGGAGCCCAGCAGGTCGATGCTGGGGTGGCCTTGAGTGTGCCACTGCACTCCAGCCTGGGTGACGGAGTGAGACTCAAACTCAAAAATAAAAAATAAATAATAAAAAGAATGAAAGTAGGCTGGGCATGACGGCTCACACCTGTAATCTCAGCACTTTGGGAGGCCGAGGTGGGAGGATTGCTTGAGCCCGAGAATCTGCAACCAGTCTGGGCAGCACAGTGAGACCTCGTCTCTACAAAAAAATTCGCTGGGCATGGTGGCACGAGCCGGTAGTCCTACCCACTAGGGAAGCTGAGGCAGGAGGATCGCCTGAGCCCAGGAAGTCGAGGGTGCAGTGAGCCATGATCGTGCCACTGCACTCCAGCCTGGGCGACAGAGAGAGACCCCCAACAAAGAAAGAAAGTTTCAAAAAGGGAAAGAAAGAAAACTGAGACCCATCACGATGAATCAAGTGGCTAAAGCTTGTAGTAGATAGAACGGCTGGGATTCAAATGCAGGAATTTCTGACCCCAATCATGCCCTCATGTCCTAGAACGTAAGATATTCCTGGAGGCTGCGCCAGCAGGGACCCATGATCCTTTTTAGAAATATTGAGCATTGTGGGGAGGGAGATGGGATTAACAGTAGCAAATATCTGTCTGGGTACGGGGGGAAAAATCCCATATCAACAGGGTGCCTGAATGAAACGCAATTGTTATACCTAACCCTTAACTGTACCCCACAACTTCACAATAAAAAATAAATAAATAAATAAATATTGAGCATTTGGCCGGGCTCAGTGGCTCAGCCTGTAATCCCAGCACTGTGGGAGGCGAGGTGAGTGGATTGCCTGAGCCCGTGGGTTTGAGACCAGCCCGGGCAACTTGGTGAAACCCCGTCTCTATGATAAATAAAAAAAAAATTAGCCCGGCGTGGTAGCGCTCGCCTGTAGTTCCGGCTACTTGGAAGGCTGAGGCGGAAGGATGGCCGGAGCCCAGCAGGTCGACGAGTGTGCCATGGCACTCCCGCCTGGGCGATGGAGTGAGACTCCAACTCCAAAAAAAAAAAATTGAGCATCTGATCCGCGCCACACCCCGTGCTAAACACAACACACACCCCTGCACTTACTCTTGCCAAACACCATCGAGGCAGGTGTGTGGCATTATTCCAGCTTTGCCTGAGGTCACCCAGAAAATATGTATCAGAACCAAGGACGGAACTGCGTGTGTCTGAGTCCAGACCCAGGCTGCCGTTGCATGCATTGCCTCTGGTCATTCCTACCTTCTTAGAGGAGGACGCCTTGGGCCCTGGTGAACCACACGGTGCCTCTCTGTGTGAACAGCCTAGCTCCCTCCCCTGGCCTCCCCTCAGCCATGGCGTGGCCGGCCTTGGGTCTCCAGTGGCATCCCACAGGCCTTGGGGACAGGCTTAAGGAATTCTGGATCCTGACACTCAGAGTGGGGTCCAGACTGATTGTTATGCGTGGGTCACGGGGATCCGTGTGTGGCCACTGGAAACCATGGAGGCACTTTGTACAGGATCCCTCCTGCCCCTACCAGGAAAGGACCTGGTGGCTTGAGCAGGCACCCGGGCTCTTCCCACCCAGTGACTCCCCAAGAGGGACCATCACTGAGCAGCAAGCTTCGCACCCCACAGTCTCCTCCTGTGGGACAGGAAGAGGCTTCACGCCCATCTGTGCCCAGCAGCTCTGCCTGGGCTGTCTTCCACGCCCATTTTACAGGCAAAGAGATGTGAGGTCAGAAATGAAGACAGGGTCTTCACTGCGGTGGCCATGATTATTGGTGAGGCTGGAGTACAGCGGCTCAATCACAGCTCACTGCAGCCTCGAAATCCTGCGCTCAAGCCATCCTCCCACCTCAGCCTCCCAAGTAGCTGTGATTACAGATGCATACCACCACTACACCTGCTAAGTTTTGTTTTTTTGTCTGTAGAGACGGGTCTCGCTTTGCTGCCCAGGCTGGTCTCGAACTCCTGGCCTCAAGTGATGCTCCCTCCTCAGCCTCTCAAAGTGCTGGGATGACAGCTGTGCACCATTTCCCCCTGGCCTCGAGCCTCTTTTTTAATCCTCTCACCACTGCATATGGTCACAACTGTTTTCCAGATGGAAAGAAAACTGGTTCAGAGGCCGGGCGTGGTGGCTCCTGCCTGTGATCCCAGCACTTTGGGAGGCAGAGGCAAGAGGATTGTCTGAGCTCAAGGGTTCAAGACCAGCCTGGGCAACATGGTGAGCCCTCTTGTCTCTACAAGAAATCAAAAAATTAGCAGGGCATGATGGCGCTCGCCTGTGGTTCCAGCTACTTGGAAGACTGAGGCGGAAGGGTCGCCGGAGCCCAGCAGGTCGAGGCTGCGGTGGCCGTGAGTGTGAGTGTGCCACTGCACTCCCGCCTAGGTGACAGAGTGAGACTCCAACGGAAAAAACCCACAAAACAGAACAGGTTTCAGAGATTGGGCCGACTCTACTGCCCTGCTACCCAAGGCGGCATCAATGTGGCCTGGACCCCACCCCACGCTCACAGGGGAGCTGGTCATACCTGACATAGTGGAGCTGCTCTTCCGGTTTGATGGCTTTGTGACACTTTAAGAGAGGGGGCACGGTGTTGGAGCCCCTTGCCCGGTGCTTCCTGCCGAATCCCAGGTCCCTGGGTTGGTGGGGGTGGCAGGACTTGGGGGGGACCAGAGTCAACCCCCGGCTCGGCCAGGGGCCTTGTCTCCACACCCCCTCCCTGCGGCCCCCCAAATTCTGCTTCCCGGGGCCTTCCCGCCGGCACCTGAATGGGGGGCCCTCACCCTCTGGACGGCCCCATCCGGGTGCCTTGGTGTGCTTTGTTCCAGCAGTGGTGTAGACTTTTGTCCCAGTGGGTTCCAAGCTCTGAGTGGGCAGGGGCTCATCTCCAGGGGTCCCCAGGGCGAGGCCTGGTTGCTAAGAGGTGGGAGGAGCCACCCAGCCACCTCATTTGCTTGGGGCAACAGCCATTGTGACGTGTGTCTTCACAGTGGCCAGACAGAGGGGCTTGCCTCACTCCCTGCAGGGGCAGCAGCTGGGGGATCCCCCCGGGGGCAGCCTGAAGGACCTTCAAAGATGGCCTGCTTTGGGCTAGGGGTGGTGGCTCAAGCCTGTAATCCCAGCACTTTGGGAGGCAGGGGTTCGAGACCAGCCTGGGCAACATGACGAGACTTTGTCTCTATGATAAAACCCAAAAAAATTTGCTGGCATGGTGGCCTGTGCCTGTAGTTCTGGCTACTTGGAAGGCTGAGGCGGACGGATTGCCTAAGCCCAGAAGGTCGAGGCTGTGGTGGCCGCAAGTGTGTCGCTGCACTCCAGCCTGGGCGACAGAGTAAGACTCTGACTCAAAAAAAAAAAAAAAAAAAGAAATGTCCCTTGCTTTATAGTTTTGACTCTGGAGCCTATAATTACTTTTATTAATTAAAAAAATACATAAAAAAGCACCACTGAAAGAAACCACTGGGTTTAAGTGCCCCGATGTCTTCCCCAGGACACAGCACAGGCCATAAAAGGAAACCAGAAAAACCGGATTTGAAAAAAACTGAAAGCTCCTTCTCAGTTGCCCGGCAGTAGAGGAACAAACCCCGAAATCTGCTCTCCAGGAGACTCCCTGGATGAAAAGGGGCGAGCCACAGGCTGAAAGAAGATATCGCAGGACACACATGTGACAAAGCCCAGGCATCCAGAATATCAAAGGACTCCTCCAGCTCAGCAACAGAAACCAGACAACCACTTTAAAGCGTAAGCAGCACCCCATGCAAAAGAAGACACAGGAAGGGCCATGAGCGCAGAAGAAGATAGTTCTAGGACACCCACGAAATGCAAATTAAAACTCATACAATGGTGCATGAGGGGTTTAAGTTTAAAATGACAGACAGGCTGGGCATTGTGACTCATCCTGCAGGCCCCAGCTACTCAGGAGGCTGAGAGAAGAGGATCCCTTGATCCTAGGAGTGGAGGCTGCAGTGAGCTACAGTTGTGCCACTGCAGTCCAGCTGGGCAACTGAGTGAGATCCTATGTCTCTTTTTTTTTTTTTTTTGAGTCAGAGTCTCACTCTTACCCAAGCTGGAGTGGGTCACAGCTACCGCAGCCTCCACCTGCTGGACTCAGGCAGTCCTCCACCTCAGCCTTGCAAGTAGCTAGAACGACAGGTGCACACCCCATGCCTGGCTGATTTTTTTTTTTTTTTTTTTGTAGAGACGAGGTCTCGCCATGTTCCCCAGGCTGGTCTTGAATCCTGGGCTCAGGCAATTCTCTCTCCTCAGCCTCTCAAACTGTTGGGGTTATAGGTGTGAGCCCCTGCACCTGGCTGAGATCCTGTTTCTTTAAAAAAAAAAAACCAGGTGCGGTGGCTCACACCTGTAATCCCAGCAATTTGGAGACTGGAGGGAGGATTGCTTGAGTCCAGAAGATCGAGACCAGCCTGGGCAACATAGTGAGACCTCATCTCTATAAAAAAATTTGCTGGGCATGTGCCTGTGGTCCAGCTACTTGGGAAGCTGAGGTGGAAGGATCATTGAGCCTAGCACGTTGAGGCTGTTGTGAGCTGTGATTGTCACGATCATACCACTGCACTGCAGCCTGGGTGACACAGTGAGACCCCTTCAGAAAAAAAATAAAATGGCGATCTCTTTACTCCAAAACCTTCTGTGGCCTGTCATTAGGTGGCATTCACTGTTGGGGACCAGACTGCACATGACTTTGAGGGGACACAAACAGCCCAGAGGGGGGGAACCAGACTGTGCTCCCTTCGCCCTTTCATCCCTGGTGGGAATGTTTCGTAGTGAGGTCAGAGTGTCAAGGTGTGAGCTCCGATACGAAAGCCCGTTCCAGGCCCCCACCTTAATCGCAGATGTGGACGTCCCTCCGTCAAAGCAAGTGTCATTGCCAGCACCCCGAGGGGACACATCGCCCTCTTGTGAAAGAGGCGCAAAGTCAGGAGGAAGAGGGGTCAGTCAGCAGAGAGAACAGTCCGTGCGTAATTAGCCTCGGCGTCCTTAACAGAGACTCAGTGGGGTTCGTCCTGGGCCCGATAAACCCATCGTAAGGTTAAAAAAAAGGTAAATCAGCGGGGTCGGTGGGTCAGCTGTAATCCCATGCCTTTGGGAGGCTGAGGTGAGTGGATTGCCTGAGCTGTGGGTTCGAGACCCCCCTGGGCAGCGAGACCTCATCTCTACAATAAATCAAAAAATCAGCCGGGTGTGGTAGCGATGCCTGTAATTCCAGCTACTTGGAAGGGTGAGGCAGAAGGGTCGCCAGAGCCCGCAGGGCAAGGCTGCGGTGGCCGGGAGCGTGCCACTGCCCTCCAGCCTAGGCAATAGAGTGAGAATCCAACTCAAACAAACAAACAAGCAAAAGAACCAATCATGGAATGCTATTCTGTCTTTGAAAATGAAGAAGATTCCGGGGCTGGGTGCGGTGGGGACCCTGTACAGGCGGAGCTGACTTCAACTTACCCAACTTTTAGATCTCATGATGATGCAAAGCAAAACGCATTCGGCGGAAACCATGCACCAGGCAGCCCTCTGACCGTTCTATTCTTCACTTTCAGGGCATTTCGAGCTCCTCCACGCTCCACTGGAAGGTAGGCTTTGCTTAGATCGTCGGGCCAAATGTTGGCTTATGTAAGTGTCTGGGTGTGTTTAAGGCAGGCTAGGCTGAGCTGTGCTGTTCAGTAAGGGAGGTGTACGCTATGCATTTTGGCTTATAATATTTTCTTTTCATTTATTTACTTATGTTTATTTAGTTGAGTCAGATTCTCACTCTGTTGCCCCACGGTCACCGCAGCCCCGACCTGCTGGGCTCCGGCGATCCTTCCGCTCCAGCTTCCAAGTAGCTGGAACTACAGGTGGCACACAAGCCTGCTAATTTTTTTGATTTATTGTAGGTCTTGCCCTGTTGCCCCGGCTGATCTTGAACCTCGCCCCCATTCCCAAAGTGCTGGGGTTACGGGTTTAGCCACCA
>JAPVLO010002738.1:0-52217 GCA_027257055.1 Cephalopachus bancanus | reverse complement strand
GGGATGGTGTCGACCCAACCAGGGCCAGGCCTGTTATTCAGAAGCAGCGCCACTGCCAGTGTCCCTTGCTACCTGGAGCGTGGTGGGGCAGCCAGAGGGACAGCGGAAGAAGGCCATCTTCTTGCAAGTCTCTGGGCCCAGTGACCTCGGATACCTGAGGCACTTCCCTGGCCAGCTGGCAGATGTCCAGAACCAGAGGAGTGTGGGGTGGGAGAGGCCCTAGGTGAGCACACCAGTGCCCAGAGGAGCTTTGTTGCAGGTGAGACACCAAAGACACAGAGTCTGCTCTTTGGTTTCCTCGCAGGGGTCAGAATGCCCAAGACCCAAGGCCTGTGGTCGCCCTGGATCTGTGATGACCACTGATTTCTCGCACAAGGCCATTTCCCAGACACCCTGGAGGGCCTTCCCAGCCCACTGACTGATGGCTCAAGCGGGGACCTGAGCCGGGGGCAAGGTGGGGTCGCTCAACCACCCGCCCATGTCCATGGACGCAGGAGATTGTGCGAACCGAGGCAAGGAGCATGAGGACTAGGAGAGCCCCTGGACAGGGCGCCCCCTGCTCCCCCAGCTCAACCAGCACCCACTGGCGCCACAAGAGGGAGCTTTGGGAGGACACAGAGTCAAGCACGACGTTCCTGCTGGACACCTATCGAGTACGCCAGCAGGGCCAGGAGGGAGTGGCCTGAGACCTCGGCAGCAAGGAGAGCATCCCATCTGAGACCCACATGTGCACCAAGCAGGGGGACGGTGGGCAGGGCCCTGGGACACCTGTGTGCTGGCTCTCTGCGCCCCTGCCCTTGCCTTTCTGTGCTCGAGGGCCTGCATCCCAAGTTGCCCGATATGCCCGGGCCTGCCCTTGCCATGGGTTCCAGCCGTCGTGCCCACCCAGCCCCACAGTTCACTTTCTGCAGCGAGCGCCAGAAGGCCTCTTCTCAACCTGAAAGAGAAACGAGACCACATCACGGACACCTTGTCGAATCCAGCAGGCGGAGATGGGACCCCTGCTCGCTCCTGGCACTGGGCTAGGCCTCTGGGCATATCCTAAAGCACTTCCTTTGAGACCTCTGTGACTGTCACCTCAAGAGGCTGCAGAGCCCCGAGTGTGTCCAGAAGATCCGTGGCCCTTTTTATTCGGCCTTCCTTTTAAAAACTGTATTTGAAGGCCTCAGGCACACACCCTCTTCCCTGCTTAAAGTTATTCCCGCAGGAAGAATCCTCAGAGCGCCGGCGACCAGCTGCAATGGTCAGTAGGCAAGGACGGTCCGGGACAGAGCCCTGGTGTCAGTGTCTGGAGGCCATCAGTGTGGGCCAGAGGCCAGGAGAGGGCACCAAAAGGGCAGAGCACGAGGGCCAGGTTGCAGGCACAGGGAGGAGACTCGGAGCAGGAGGTGCAGTGCCGGAAGGAGAGTGCCTCGGGGCCAGCAGGTCAGTGGTGCCTGAGCAGTGAGGATGGGAGCCCGCTGGAGATGAGGACCCAGGGCCTGGGGCTGGACTGGCTTGAGAAGGCGCAGACGAGGGGCTGGGACTGAGGCAGAGAAATCACGGAACAGACTCGGCTGAGCAGGGCCTGCCTATGAGGAAGAGTCCTTAACACTCACCCTGAGGTGGGAGGGCTGGGATCAGAAAGCAGTGGGAGGATGTGGACGGAGAGGCCACTTGGAAAGCAGAGACAGCAGGGGAACCCCATCTAAAGCAAGAGCCTCCAGGTCAGAGGGCGGGTAGGTTCCCCTTTGAGGCGGTGTACCCTTGTTCCCGGGAGGGGGAGTCCCGACTGCCCCAGGTGGCCTCATCCGACCTCAGGGTCCAGACTTCCTCTCAGTGGAATGGGCCGTTGGACCCCACCATCTGCCTGCTCGCTCGGTCTGAGGAAGCCCAAAGGGGTCACCTGAGACTTAGCACGCTGTGAGCCAGGAAAGGGGCGCTCTGGGGGTGTGGGCAGGCCCTGTCTCCCAGCTGAGGGCAGAGTCCTTGCCGGAACGTGGCCCGACCTCCCAGCGATCCCCAGCTCTCTATGCCTTTTCAGCAGACAGAGTTCACAGTACAGTGCCGTGGCCTACCCAAGCACTGCACTGCTGGACTGATGGGCGAGGGGGCAGAGGAGGGGGGCTTGTGGGTGGGAGCACTCGGGAGACAGGAGGACTGTTTCTGACTTCCGAGGCGCCGAAAACAATAGACCCACTCAGGAAACCCTGCAGCTTTCCCATCCCTGGCCTGAGACGGAAGGGCCGCTGAGCTGGCCGGAGCCGAGGGCAGGGGAGGGCCCGTCTGACCAAGGCACGTGCATAGCGGGGTCTCTGGGGGGTGGGCAGCAGAGCTTCCTGTTGGGGGTCCTCCAAATACATAGGCCAGGTCATAGGGTGAGCAGAGTCAGGGGACCCGGGTCCTGACAGCTCAGCGTTCTTGGTCTGGATAACCCCAGGCCAGGCCCAGGAAGTCTCTTGCTGGGCTGCAGAGAGGAGGTGGAGGGGACTGCTGGGGACTACCACCCACTTCCTAGACCCACTCGAGGGGGGGCCCAGTGTGCGCCCTGAGGCCCTCTCACTGCCAGCCAGCACTGCCATGGGCCCACGGGCCATGAGAGATTGGTCGGTCCTGCCCTGTCCTCCCACTGGACATGCCGCCCACAACACAAGGGTGGGCCCCGACAACGGCCTGGGGCTCCTCCCCGACACCCAAGCGTGGAGGAGTACACGGGGCTGTCCTCAACCGTGTGGATCCTGTTGGGGCCTTTGAGCAAGACAGATGTCAGAAGAGACAGGGCTGTCTGTGGAATCGAGGGGCTGGGATCCTCCCGGCAGGTGTGGGCTGACTCAGATGGTGGGTTAGGGTTAGGTGCCTGGAGGGCCCGAGAGGCGCTTGGCTCCCACGAGTGAGCCAGAAAGGCTGGCGGTGGGTGGGGAGTAGGAGGGGCTGGGAAAACGAATCCTGGAATGGCCTGAGACTGAGGGAATCGTGTGGTCAGTCCGGCTCCACTAGGAACCAAAGATCAGCGGGAGCTGCTGAGGCTGACAGCTGGCAGAGACCAGGCTGGGGCAGCGTTTGGCACTCGGTTGGGGGTCTCAGCAGGCGCAGTGCAGAGCCCAGGAGCATGGGGAGTGTCCCCTTCTGGTGCCTCCGAGGTTCTTCAGGACCCTTTACTAGTGGCCTTGGGAAGTCAGCGTCCAACACTGACCACCTGCTCTGGTAGCCCCCAAACCAGGAGTGACACCCCCACACCTAGAGTCACAGCCAGACACATTCCTCCCAGGCTGACCCCCTGGATGTGAGGGGGCGGGGGCTGGGAATCCCTCCACTGAGTCCCCAGCAGCATGGTTTGGTGGCAGCAGTGTCCGGATGGGGCATCTCTCTGCTGGATCTTGCCAGCAGCATTGTGGGTCTAGGAGTGACACCAAGGGCCATGTTGGCAATCTCAGGTCACATGGCATGTCCCATGAGACAGTCTTGGTGGGCTGGGGGGCAGGGAAGCGTGGGCTCTGGGTGGCCCAGCAGCCATCCTCACCTCTCCTTCCCCCTCACAGACCTCGGGGGACACACCCACCATCGCTAAAGCATCCCACAGACCCCCAATAACTTCTTTCCTGAGCAGTGACCTTCACCACTCCGATCCTGTACTGGCTAATGTGGTCTGTCGGTCCAGGGATGCTCACTCCACGCCTCCTTCTACACTGCCTGCCACCTTGCTTTCGCTCAGCACCAGCCTCCATCTCGGACCTCTCCGGGGCCCTGCACACTCCCGCGCCCCACAGCCACACAGCCCGAGGCCACCGCCAGCCTGGCCTCTCTGCCCCAGGTGAGACGCCTCACAGTCCAGAGCTGGGCGCAGGCCCCCGCCACCAGCACATCCTCCCTGCATGGAGAGTGTGGGCGGGAGGGGGGCGGGGTGCCCTCCAGCCCAGGAGATCCCATGTTGGCGGACAGGCAGTCGCTGGTCCAGTCGCTGGTCGCTGGCAGCATCAGTGGCCCTGGCTGGCACACCCTATGTCCACAACGCTTTTTTCTTCTTCCAAACCGTGAGGCAGGCACGACTCTGAACCCAACCCCCAGTGCCTCAGTCTCCCATCAGGGAAAGGGAGAGGGAGAGAAGCACCATCACGAATGTGTTGGCCACTGTCCCAAATTTCCTCCACACAAAGCTTACAGTAAGCACGAAGAGCAGCTTGGTCAGGTAGGACAAGGAGTACCATCCCAGCCCAGGCCTCCCTGGGGACACTGGGAGTGGATCTGCCCCCAGGCTGACCGCAAGCCCACTACCCCTGGCCTCAGGGCCTGTGAGCAGTTCCTGGACACCGGGCCCCGCTGGGTTCAGGCCGGCAGATGTGCCCAGGCCTCGTCACGCCCCGTGGGCAAGACAGAGGGAAGCCAGCCAGTCAGAGCGCAGAGGCACGCCAGGGGCTTGTGAAGTAACAGACAGGACAAGGGTGCGGGCAGCAGAGGGCCCTGCTGGATCTGTTGGTGGAAGCCTTGTTCCTTCTCACCCCTGGAATCCACCGGAGTGGCAGCCTGCCAAGCAGGGACAGGTGGACTCAAGATTTCCTGGCAGAAGGGAACACTAAGGCAGTGCTTCTATGGCCAGCGAGGAAGAGGGCCGGTGGGAAAAGCACCGTCACCTTTTCTGCGTTGGATGCCCCTGCAGTCTGGCAGCTGCCATTCTGCCCGGCTGCGCTCACCTCACAGCTGGTCCGGCTCTTCCAGCCACCCAGGGCAGGGGCCCTCCCTGCTGGTTCTCAGGACCCTGAGACCCGGCCGGACTCTGAAGACCCGTCACAATATAGGATTATTCCCTAGCCAGTTCATCGCCCGGTTGGGGGGTCCCAGGAGAGACTAGTCTGGCCTGTGGGCTCCTGGTGCCGCTGGGGGCCTCCGAGGCCTGAGCTGTCTCCCTGAACCTCCCTTTCAGGCCTTTTTTCCTTCTCCCGGCCTGTCTCGGGGACCCAGGCTAGGCCCTTGCCCAGGTTCTGCACTGGCCCACAGCTGGAGTCACCCCAGAGGCTCCCATGCCCTTTCAGGTGCATCGGCCAGCCCATCTGGAGCAGCCGCCCTGGTAGGAGTGCCAGGCAGACGGCAGACTCGGGCGCCCCCGCAGACCATAGACCTGGCTGGAGGCCGAGTCGGGTAGTCCTACTCAGCTCTGCCCCATGGCGCCTCAAGCATCAGGCTCTGGAGTCTTCACCTGATGCCCTGCAGAGGTTGCTTTGAGGATAGTGAAAGTGGCGAGGGATCTCGTCTTGGCCACTTTCTGGCTATGGCCTCAGGGGCTTTGCCTCAGTGGTTGTGCGCTGAGAGAGCAAGAGGGCGCTCGAGTCTTTCCTTAGAAGGGCGCCAATCATACTGGTTCCGAGCCCTACCCCTATGATCCCGTTACTCCCTTCGAGGCGTCATCAAATGCAGCCCACTGGGGGTTAGGACTTCCACACAGCAATGTGGGGGAGTTCACATACATTTTACCCAAACACCAATCGTCTAGTCCCCATGGTCACTGCAATTACCAAGTGTGTGTAGGATGAAGGATGGCAAGACACGGGAAGTCTGGTTCTCTTACTTGAGGAGTGGTTGCTGTTTGTCTTGAGAGCACGCACGTGATGGGTTGAATCTGCTTGGCACCTGAGAAGGACAGTATTTCTTTTATCCTTGGAGTCTTTGAGCACATTGCCTGTGAGGCGCCTCGCATTCTGTTGCAAAAGCGATCCCTAATCACACCGTGTCTCACCTTGGTAGGGACGTTCTCTGGGTTGGCAGGTGATTTTGTTTTAAATTCTATTTTCCCAGCACCACAATCCTCCCTCCCCCAAAATGCTTAACCAATTGTCCCGGCCCCTTTAGACACAGATCTGATAAAGGCTTAGTAAGCCCCACAATCTGGATTCTACTCTTTCAGGACTGTTTCTCTTCTCATGCAAACGACTTTTTTGGTTGGGGGAGGTTGCCAGAAAACAGATCCAACAGAGAAGTATGGGGGGAAACATTCTATTGGCAGGGCACAATTTCTGGACAGCAGTTTTGTACTGAGGGACCGGAATCCTGAATACATAAACAGAAAAGTAAATAGTAATTCTCCAACTTGGAATCCATGTTAAGGAAAAAACTCTTCATGCAGAAACATTTATACAAGTGATCCCTACCAATCCTTATCTACAAGAGGGAAAACCTTGAGAAAACTCGAATTGCATACCAACTACACCTTAATGCCCCTTTTAAGCCACCACACAATAAGCTGTTTTCGTAGTTTTTGAGAGAGAAGCAGGGATCACATGTCACAAGCAAAAGTTTCAGGGAAAATCTAATATTCAACTTGCAAGGCTCTATGTGTCCATAGGATTGTTGTGTTTTCACGTACAAGACAACCATACCACCACAAAAAATATTCCCACATGCTCTCGGGAGCTTATGCTGAGACCGGACCGCTTGATTTTCATCTTCTTCCATCTCCTAAGTCGAGTTCGACTGCCTCGAACTACTTGACTGTTTGAATCTCAGAACCTCCCCTCCAACCCGAGGATAAAGGGGAGAAGACATGGACGTGCAGCCGCTGAAAAGGAACTGAGACAGAGATGAGTGGCTCAGCTTTATTTTCAGTGACAAAGGTGTACACAGCCATGCAAGCGAGCGGGGAGAGCACCCAAGGGCCCGCCCAGGTAGACTAAATCAGCCCACCTCCATTAAAGTGGCAGAAATCAGCACAAACGATTAACCCCACCCGCCTAAACCAAGCGAAGGAGCAAGGACTGCAAGAATCACCGCCCCAGGGAAGGATACCCTGCCTAGAACCCCAGACATGACCCAGCACTCAGTGGGGACAGAATGAGGTGCCAGCCTTCCTGCTTTGACCACACCTGGGGACCTACTGCTTAGAGTGTCCTCACCGGGCCGGGACAGAATGGGACGCCCTGCCCCTCCTTTGACCCCACCGAGTGTCCTACTGCCTAGAGGGCCCCGACCCGGCAGGGACAGAATGTGATGCCACGCCCCCTCCTTTGATCCCACTGAGAAGCTTAATGCCTAGTTGCCTCCATCTGGCGGGGACAGAATGGGGCACCACGGATCCTCCTTTGACCCCACCAAGAGGCCTACCGCCTAGAGTGCTGGCACCCAGTTGGGAAAGAATGGGACACCTGGCCTACTGCCTAGAGCGCCCCCACCCGACAAGGACAGAATCGGGTGCCATGAGACCTCCTCTTGAGGGAAAGGAATCGGGTTCCACGCCCCCTCCTTTGACCCCACCGAGAAGCCTACTGCCTAGAGCGACCCCACCCGGCGGGGACAGAATCGGGCGCCCCTCCCCCTCCTTTGACACACACTGAAAGGCCTGCTGGATAGAGCGCCCCCTCTAGTGGGGAGAGAATGGGATGCACGCCCCCTCCTTTGATCCCACTGCGAGGAGTACTGCCTAGTGTGCCCCCACCCGGCAAGGACAGATTGGGGTGCAACAGCCCCTCCTTGGACCCCGCAGAGAGGCCTACAGCCTAAAGCGTCCCCATCAGGCAGGGACATAATGGGGAACCACGTCCCTCCTTTGATCCCACCGAGAAGCCTACTGCTTAGATCCCCCCACCCAAAAATGACAGAATCGGGTGCCACGCCTCCTTCTTTGGCCCCACCGAGAGGCCTACTGCCTAGGGCAACCGCACCAAGTGGAGAGAGAATAGGGCACCAAGCACGCTCCTTTGACCCCACCGAGTGGCCTAATGCCTAGAGCGCCCCAAACATGTGGGGACACAATGGGGCGCCACGTTCCCTCCTTTGACCCCATCGAGAAGCCCACTGCCTAGTGCACCCCCGCCAGGCGGGGACAGATTGGGGTGCCACAACCTCTCTTTTTACTCCACCAAGAGGACTACTGCGTAGAACGCCCTCACCCAGTGGGAGGTTGAATCGGGCAACCAGCCCCCTCCTTTGACGCCACCGAGAGGCCTACAGCCTAGAGCATCCCCTCTTATGGGGACAGAGTCTGATGCCACGCCCCCTCCTTTGAGCACACCGAGATCCGTACAGCCTAGAGAGTCCCCAGTCGCCGGGGACAGAATGGGGCACCACGGCCCCTCCTTTGACCCTACCGAGAAGCCTACCGCCTAGAGCGCCCCCTCACGGCAGGGACAGAATGGGATGCCACGTCCCCTCCTTTGACCCCACTGAGAGCCGTACAGACTAGACGGCCGCCACCCGGTGGGGACAGATTGGGGTGCCACGACCCCTCTTTTTACTCCCAAGAGGTCTAGAGCATAGAGCGTCCTCACCCAGCGGGCCCGAAACCGGCACCCTGGCCCCTCCTTTGACACCATCGAGAGGCCTACTGCCTAGAGCTTCCCTCTTGCGGGGACTGAATCGAATGCCACGCCCCGTCCTTTGACCTTGCCGAGAGGTCTACTGCCTAGAGCTCCAGCACCCAGTGGAGACAGAATGGGGCACCA
The DNA here is from genome assembly GCA_027257055.1 of Cephalopachus bancanus. Classification (NCBI taxonomy): domain Eukaryota; kingdom Metazoa; phylum Chordata; class Mammalia; order Primates; family Tarsiidae; genus Cephalopachus; species Cephalopachus bancanus. Next base: position 43,812 of record JAPVLO010002738.1, on the reverse strand, counting down.
CGCCCCCTCCTTTGACCCCACTGAGAGACGTACAGCCTAGAGCGTCCCCTCTAGTGGGGACAGAATCAGGTGCCACACCCCCTCCTTTGACCCCACCAAGAGCCTTACTGCCTAGAGCACCAGCACCCAGTGGGGACAGAATGGGGTGCCACGGCCCTTTCTTTTACTCCACCGAGAGGCCTACTGTGTAGAGCGCCCTCACTACGTGGGGACAGATTTGGGCTCCCTGCCCCCTCCTCTGACACCAACGAGAGGCCTACTGCGTAGAGCACCCCCTCTTGCGGGGACAGAATCGGGTGCCACGCCCCCTCCTTTGATTCCCACCGAGAGGCCTACTGCCTAGAGTGCCTGCACCCAGTGGAGACAGATTGGGGCACCACACCCACTCCTTTGACTCCATGGAAGCCCTAATGCCCGAAGCTCCCCCTCTTTCAGGGACAGAATCAGATGCCACGCCTCCTCCCTTGACCCCACCAAAAGGCTTACTTCCGAGAGAGCCGGCACTCAGTGGGGACCGAATGGGGTGCCAGGTTCCTCCTTTGATCACACGGAGGGGACTACTGCTTAGAGCGCCTTCTTGCGGCTGGGACAGAATGGAACGCCCCGACTCCTCCTTTGACCCCACCAAGAGGCCTACTGCCTAGAGCATCGCCTTTCAGGGGGACAGAGTCAGATGCCACACCCCCTCCACTGACCCCACCGAGAGGCCTACTGCCTAGAGTGCCGGCATCCAGTGGGGCCGAATGGGACGCCACGGCCCTTCTTTGACCCCACCGAGAGACATACTGCTTAGAGCGCCCCCACCCGACTAGGACAGAATCGGGTGCCGAGGCCCCTCCTTTGACGCCACCGAGAGGACTACTGCTTAGAATGCCCCCTCTTGCAGGGACCAAGTCGGGGGGGTACCCCCTCGCTTGACCCCAGTAAGAGACCTACTGCCCAGAGCACCCCCACCCGGAGGAGACATAATGGGATGCCACGCCCCCTCCTTTAACTCCACCAAGAACCCTACTGCCTAGAGCGCCCACACCCAGTGGAGACAGAATGGGGCACCACGCCCCCACCTTTGATGCCACCGAGAGGACTACTGCCTGTATCGCCCCCCCTTGTGGGGACAGAATCGGAGGTTGCCCCTCATTTGACTGCACCGAGAGGCCTAATGCCTAGAGCAACCCCACCCAGCGGGGACAGAATCAGAGCACCAGGCCCCCATTAGACGGGGACTGAATGGGGTGCCACAAACCCTCCTTTGACCCTACCGAGAGGCCTACTGCTTAGAGAGCCCTCACCCAGAGGGGACAGAATAAGAGCACCATGCCCCCTCTTTTTCAACCACTGAATCAAGCACAAAGTCCCCCTCCTTGACGGCACCGAGAGGCCTACTGCTTAGAGTGCCCGCTCCGGACAAGGACAGAATCGGTTGTCACGCCCCCTCATTTCACTCCACCGAGAGGCTTACCGCTTAGAGCGCCCGCACCCAATGGAGGCGAATAGGGCCCAAGCCCCCTCCTTTGACCCCACCGAGAGCCATACAGCCTAGAGCACCCCCACCAGGCGGTGACAGATGGGGCACCACGCCCCCTCCTTTGACCCCACCGAGAGGCCTACTGCCTAGAGCGTCCCCTCTTGGAAGTACAGTATCTGGTGCCACACCCTCTCCTTTGACCCCACCAAGAGCCATACGGCCTACAGCATCCCCACCCCGCGGGGACAGAATGGGATGCCACACCCCCTCCTTTGAGCCCACCGAGAGGCCTACTGCCTAGAGTGCCTGCACCCAGTGGAGACAGATTGGGGCACCACACCCACTCCTTTGACTCCATGGAAGCCCTAATGCCCTAAGCTCCCCCTCTTTCAGGGACAGAATCAGATGCCACGCCTCCTCCCTTGACCCCACCGAGAGGCTTACTGCCTAGAGCGCCGGCACTCAGTGGGGACAGAATGGGGTGCCACGCTTCCTCCTTTGACCCCACCGAGAGGCCTACTGCCTAGAGCGTCCCCTCTTGCAAGTACAGTATCTGGTGCCACACCCTCTCCTTTGACCCCACCAAGAGCCGTACAGTCTAGAGCGCCCCCACCCGGCAGGGACGGAATGGAGCCCCACGGCCCCTCCTTTGACCCCACCGAGAAGCCTACTGCCTAGAGCGCCCCCACCTGGCGGGGACGGAATGGGATGCCACGCCCCCTCCTTTGACGCCACCGAGAACTGTACAGACTAGAGCGCCCACACCCAGTGGGGACAGATTGGGGTGCCACGACCCCTCTTTTTACTCCTCCGAGAGGTCTACTGCACATAGGGCCCTCACCCAGCAGCCCAAATCAGGAACCTCACCCCCTCCTTTGACACCACCGAGAGGTCCACTGCCTAGAGCGCCCCCTCTTGTGGGGACAGAATCGGATGCCATGAACCCCCTTTGACCCCACCGAAAGGCCTACTGACTAGAGTGCCCCACCCTGTGGGGACAGAATGGGGTGCCACGGCCCCTCTTTGAGCCAATTGAGAGGTTTACTACCTAGAGCATCCCCTCTTGCGAGTACAGTATCAGGTGCCACACCCTCTCCATTGACTCCACCGAGAAGCTTACCTTTAAGAGCGCCCCCACCCGGCAGGGAGAGGATGGAACCCCCGGCCCCTACTTTGACCCCGAGAGACCTGGTGCCTAGAGCGCCCATACGCGGCGCAGACAGAATCGGGCTCCCTACTCCCTCGTTTGACACCCACCGAGAGTCCTACTGCATAGAGTGCCCCCTCTTGTGGGGACAGAAGTGGGTGTCAGGCCCCCTACTTTGACCCCACTGAGAGGAGTACTGCTTAGAGTGCATGGACCCAGCAGGACAGAATGGGATACCAAGCCCCGCTCCTTTGAGCCCACCGAGAGGCCTACTGCCTAGAGCGTCCACTTTGGCGGGGTCAGAATCAGATGCTGCCCTCCTATGACGCCTCCTATGACCTCGCCGAGAGGCCTACTGCCTAGAGCGCCAGCACCCAGTGGAGACAGAATGGGGCACCACGCCCCCTCCTTTGACCCCTCCAAGAAACATACTGCTTAGAACGCCCCACCCGGCTAGGACAGAATCGAGTGCCGAGGCCCCTGCTTTGACACCACCGAGAGGAGTACTGCTTAGAGTGCATGGACCCAGCAGGACAGAATGGGATACCAAGCCCCGCTCCTTTGAGCCCACCGAGAGGCTACTGCCTAGAGCGTCCACTTTGGCGGGGTCAGAATCAGATGCTGCCCTCCTATGACGCCTCCTATGACCTCGCCGAGAGGCCTACTGCCTAGAGCGCCAGCACCAGTGGAGACAGAATGGGGCACCACGCCCCCTCCTTTGACCCCTCCAAGAAACATACTGCTTAGAACGCCCCCACCCGGCTAGGACAGAATCGAGTGCCGAGGCCCCTGCTTTGACACCACCGAGAGGACTATGGCCTAGATAGCCCCCTCTTGTGGGGACAGAATCGGGGGCCGCCCCTCTTTTGACCGCACCAAGAGGCCTAAGCCTAGAGCACGGGCATCCAATGGGGACAGAATCGGGTGCCACGTCCCCTCCTTTGATCCAACCGAGAGGCTTCTGCTCACAGCGCCCCCACCCTGAGGGGACAGATGGGGCACCATGCTATGTCATTTCATCCCATCGGGAGGCCTACTGCCTAGAGCGTCCTCATCCAGCGGGCTCCGAATGGAACCACCATGTCCCCTTTATCCCTACCTGGCGGGGGACAGAATGTGGCACCACTCCCCCTCCTTTGACCCCACCGAGAGGCCTACTGCTTAGAGCGTCCCCACCAGTCAGGGACAGAATGGGAAGCCCCGGTCCCCCCATTTGACCCCCATTTGACCCCACTGAGAGGCATACTGCTTAGAGCGCCTCCACTCGGCGGGGACAGAATTGGAGCACCACGCTCCGTCGTTTGACCCAACTGAGAAGGATAGTGTTTAGAGCGCCCCCACTCAGCAGGGAAAGCAGGGGGTCCCATGCCCCCTCCTTTGACCCAACCGAGAAGAGGACTGCTTAGAGTACACCCACTCAGCGGGGACCGTGTGGGGCGCCACAGCCCCTCCACTGACCCCACCGAGAGGCCTACTACGTAGAGCACCCCCTCTTGTGGGGACAGAATTGGGTGCCACGCCCCCTCCTTTGACCCCACCGAGAGGCCTACGGCCTAGAGCACCCATACTCAGTGGGGACGGGATGGGGCGCCATTACCCCTCTTTTGACCACACCGAGTGGCGTACTGCCTAGAGAGTCCCCTCTTGCGGGAACAGAATCGAATGCCACGCCACGTCCTTTGAACCCACCGAGACGCATACCCTTAGAGCGTCCCCACCCGGCAGGGACAGAATGGGAGCAACATGCCCCATTTTAGCCACCCCACCTGGCGGGGACAGAATGTGGCACCACTCCCCTTTCTCTGAAGCCACCGAGGGGCCTATTGGTTAGAGCGCCCCCACCCAGCGGGGACAGAATCAGAGCACCATGCCCCAGGTTAGGCGGGGACCGAATGGGGTGCCACGAGCCCTCCTTTGACCCTACCGAGAGCCCTACTGCTTAGAGAGCCCTCACCCAGAGGGGACAGAATAGGAGCACCATTCCCCTCTTTTCCAACCACTGAATCAAGCACAAAATCCCCTCCTTGACTACACCGAGAGGCCTGCTGCTTTGAGTGCCCCTTCCCAACAAGGACAGAATCGGCTGTCACGCCCCCTCATTACACCCCACTGAGAGGCCTACTGCCTAGAGCGCCGGCACACACTGAAGATAGAATGGGGCGTCACGTCCCCTCCTTTGACCCCACCGAGAGACGTACAGCTTAGAGCGTCCCCTCTTGTGGGGACGAAATCAGGTGCCACACGCCCTCCTTTGACCCCACCAAGAGCCATACTGCCTAGAGCACCAGCACCCAGTGGGGACAGAATGGGGTGCCACGCCCCCTCCTTTTACTCCAACGAGAGGCCTACTGTGTAGAGCGTCCTCGCCCCATGGGGACAGAATCGGGCTGCCACCCCCTCCTCTGACACCCCCTCCTCTGACACCACCGAGAGGCCTACTGCGTAGAGCACCCCCTCTTGCCAGGACATAATCAGGTGCCACGCCACCCCTTTGATCCCACCGAGAGGCTTACTGCCTAGAGCGACGACACTCAGTGGTGACAGAATCGGGCTCCCCGTCCCCACCTTGGCACCACCAACAGGCCTACTTCGTAGAGGACCCCCTCTTGTGGGGAAAGAACGGGTGCCATGCCCTCTCCTTTGACCCCATCGAGAGGCTTACTGCCTAGAGCACCGGCACTCAGTGGAGACAGAATGGGGTTCCATGCTTCCTCCTTTGACCACACCGAGGGGCCTACAGCTTAGAGTACCCTCTCGCGGACTGGACAGAATAGAACGCCCTGACCCCTCCTTTGACCCCACCGAGAGGACTACTGCCTAGAGCGTCCCCTCTTGCAAGTACAATATCTGGTGCCACACCCTCTCCATTGACCCCCCCCAAGAGCCGTACGCCTAGAGCACTCCCACGCGGCGAGGACAGAATGGGATGCCACACCCCCTCCTTTGGCCCCACTGAGAGGCCTACTGCCTAGAGTGCTGCACCCAGTGGAGACAGATTGGGGCACCACACCCACTCCATTGACTCCATGGAAGCCCTAATGCCCAAAACTATCCCTCTTTCAGGGACGGAATCAGATGCCATGCCCCCTCCTTTGAGCCCACTGAGAGGCCTACTGCCTAGAGCGTCCCTTCTTGCAAGTACAGTATCTGGTGCCATGCCCTCTCCTTGGACCCCACAGAGAGCCGTACAGCCTAGAGCGCCCCTACCCGGCGGGGACAGAATGGGGCACCACGGCCCCTCCCCTTGACCCTACCGAGAGCCTTACAGACTGGACCGCCCCCACCCGGCGGGGACAGATTGGAGTGCAACGACCCCTCTTTTTACTCCACCAAGAGGTCTAGAGCATAGAGCGTCCTCACCCAGCGGGCCCGAAACCGGCACCCTGGCCCCTCCTTTGACACCATGGAGTGGCCTACTGCCTAGAGCTTCCCCACTTGCGGGGACTGAATCGAATGCCACGCCCCCTCCTTTGACCTCGCCGCGAGGTCTACTGCCTAGAGCTCCAGCACCCAGTGGAGACAGAATGGGGCGCCACGCCCCCTCCTTTGACCCCACCGAGAGACATACAGCTTAGAGCGTCCCCTCCTGTGGGACAGAATCAGGTGCCACGCCCCCTCCTTTGACCCCACCAAGAGGATTACTGCCTAGAGCGCCGGCACTCAGTGGGGACAGAAAGGGGTGCCACACTCGACTGCTTAGAGCATCCTCTCGCGGGCAGGACAGAATGAACGCCCGACCCCTCCTTTGACCCCACCAAGAGGCCTACTGCCTAGAGCATCGCCTTTGAGGGGGACAGAGTCAGATGCCACACCCCCCTCCGTTGACCCCACCGACAGGCCTACTGCCTAGAGTGCCGGCATCCAGTGGGGCCAAATGGGGCGCCGTGGGCCTCCTTTGACCCCCCTAGAGACATACTGCTTAGAGCGCCCCCACCCAACTAAGACAGAATCGGGGTCCGAGGCTCCTCCTTTGACACCACCAAGAGGACCCTCCTTTGACCCCGCCGATAAACCTACTGCCTAGAGCGCCCCCACCCGGCGGGAACAGAATGGGGTTCCACACACCTCCTTTACTCCACCGAGAGGCCTACTGCGTGGAGCGCCCTCACCCGTGGGGACAGAATCTGGCGCCCGCCCCTCCTTTGACCCCACCGAGAGACCTGCTACCTAGAGCGCTGCCAGCCAGTGGGCACAGAATGGGGCGCCACAGCCCGTCCTTTGACCCCATCGAGAGGCCTACTGCTTAGAGCCCCCTAACCCGGAGGGGACCGAATGGGAGCACTATGCCCCCTCCTTTCCCCACACCTTTTCCCCCACCTCCCGGGAAAGAATGGGGCACCACGACCCCTCCTTTGACCCCACCAAGAGGCATACGCCCTAGAGCGCCGCCACCCAGTGGGGACTGATGCAGGCGTCCCGTCCCCTCCTTTGACCCCACCGAGCGGCCTACTGCTAGAGCGCACCCTCTTATGGGGTCAGAATCGGAAGCCCTGCCCCGTACTACTGCCTAGAGTGCCGGCAACCAGTGGGGACAGAATGGGAAGCCACGGCCCCTCCTTTGACCCCACTGAGAGGCGTTCTCCTCACAGCACCCCCACTCTACGAGGACAGAATGGGGTGCCACGCCCCGTCCTTTGACCCCATGGAGAGGCCTACTGCTTAGAGCCCCCTAACCCGGAGGGGACCGAATCGGAGCACCATGCCCCCTCCTTTCCCCCACCTGGCAGGGACAGAGTGGGGCACCACAACCCCTCCTTTGACCCCACCGACATGCGTTCGGTCTTGAGCACCCCAACCCAGTGGGGAAAGAATCGGGGCGCCACGCCCTCTCCTTCGGCCGAACCCTGAGGTGTCTCCTGTGGCCCACAGAGCCTCTACCGTGCGGAGATTGGCCTTGTCAGCAGCTGGTCCTCCCACCCTATCCAACCCTGCCCCTTCTAAAACACACACCAGCAAGTCACTGCCACTCACAGTAAGCGTGCTGCGAAACACGCCTCCCAGGGGCTTTTGTGCTGGAGTCAAACCTCAGCCTTCATCTCTGCATCCGGGACAGTTGAGAAAGACAGCATGAAGGCACTGGTGCAAGTCACATTCAGGTTCCTTTGAGTCTCAGGCCTTCTTCCTCCTTTAAGGTGTCCCTCAGGACACCTGAGACCCTTCACGGGGTCCCTCAGATCACCTTGCACTTATGGCCACCCAAGACGCCTCACAACAACTCACCCAAGGTCCTCACAGGACTGAGGCTACTCGAGACCCCTTGCAGCACACTTCAGGCCACTCAAGACCCTTGGCAGCACCCTTCAGGCCACCTGAGACCCATCGCAGCCACACAGGCCATGCTCTCCACAGCAGCCCTTACGCCACCAGCGTTTTCTCACAGTGCCCCTCAGACCTTGCGTCTCACAGCACCTCTCAGGTCATGCTCCATCTGTTGTCCCACAGGCCACCCAAGACCCCTGGCAGCAGCGATTAGGGCCCCAGCATCCCCCACAGTGCTCTCTGACCTTGCTCTTCACAGAGCCCTCCAGGCCACCTGAGACACCTCTCCACACCACTCTGGCCACCTGAAATCCCCGCAGTGCTCCTTGGTCACATTTTCTGCAGCACCTCTCAGCCACCCAAGGTCACTCACAGCAGCCCTCGGGCCTCCAAACACCCCTCACAGTGCCTTGAGAGATGCCTGGTAATGTCCCCCTGGTCACACTCCCCACGGTGCCCTTTAGGCCACAAGAGACCCTTCACGGTGCCCCTCAAGTCACCAATGCCCTTCAGCCCACCCAAGACACCTCATGGCACCCTTCAGGTCACTCCTCACAGCAGCCCTAGGGTTACACAAGACCCTGCACAGCGCTGCTCAGGCCACCAGGGGTCGCTCGCAGCACCCTCAACCATGCTCCTCGTGGCATTACGAATGCTTCGGACTTCGCTTCCCTGGTGGCCCCAGCAGCACCTGTTGTGCCAGAACACCCATGTGAAGCTCTGAGACAGGAACAAAGGGCAATGGGCCCACCCCAGTAGAGTGAGGAAGATGAAATGGTCTCCTCTTCCAAGACTTGACAGGGCACCCAGCTTGGCAAGGGCATTGCTATGGCCACAGCAGGGCAATACCCACTGAGGCGATACCTTGTCAGTGGATGGAACCCACAGGGGCAGCCTGCCAGATATTACTGGGCCTCCGGTCCGTTCTCTACCTCTGACTTGTTAGGCTGGGAAAGTTCCAACCCATCTGAGAGATAGGACCCCAAAGAATGATGCAACTCTTTGCCTCCATCTTTACCACCCATGGGCCTACCTGGGCAGATGTGCAGACACTTTTGAACTTCCTTTAAAAGTAGATGAGAGAAGGCTGGTAATCGATAAGGCTAGTGTAGAGGCTCAATGCCTCCACCAAGAGAGCTCGAATGGAATTCCTGACCCAGCTGTAGGTGTTGTGCTTGTGGACCCCATTGGGGACTTCAAGCGATGGGGAAATGACCCAGTTGGATCGCTATAAAAGATATATCTTGGCAAGGCCTAACAAGGGGGAGCTGAAGTAGAACAATCTACATAAAGTTCAGGAAGTTATTCAGAAGGCTAATGAAGACTCCTCTGCATTCTTGGAATGTCTTTACTAAGCCTATCTTAAATACAGGAATATTGATCCAGGGGCTCCTGAGAATATGAGAATGGTAAACATGACCTACATTCAGCAGAGAGAGAGAGAGAAGCAAGAAGAGTGGCTTGAGAGCAATCTCTTTTAGGTGGTTGACATTGCCTTTAAGGCATTTAAAGCTAGGGAAGCAAGAAAGTTAAAACCAGCCACAATATATATGGAAATGGTGGGAAACAACGCAGGCCAGAAAATGGGAGGTGGTGAGGGAACAGTTTTAGTCAACAGTCTGCCCATCATGAGGAAGAGGACCATTGGAGCTCTGACTGCCCCAGACTTAAAGGGGGCGGCAAAAAGCCATAAACGGGACAAAAAAGCAAAATAAAGCGACCGCTGATAGATGGTGAAACTGGACTGTGACTCTGATAATGAAGAAGGATGCCTGGGAACTCCCATAAATCTTTTGGAGCCAATTGTCTTTTCTGCCAAGGAGCCTTGGGTGAAAACAACAGTAGAGATCAAACTGATTGACGTCCTGGTCGATGGTGGCATGACCTATTTAGTTCTAAACACTCAAGAAGCAAAAGTACAAAGTGATTGTCCCTGACAGGAGACGCAGGCAGGATGCAACAGAAGCTTTCTTACAGCCTCTGGAATGTTGTCTGGGGACTTGGACGTGAGATATAGTTTCCTCTGTACTCCACAGTGCCTGATTCCCTTACTGGCATGAGATTTATTTTGCAAATTAAGTGCTCAAGTGACTTTCCCCAGAAAAACAGGAGTGATGCTCACAAGTTCCACCAGAACAGGCACTGCAGTGGCGGATACTACTCACTCACCTCAAAGAAAGAAAATAAAATGTCTTTCCTCCAGAAATCTAAGAATGAGTGAGTAACCATGAATAGGCAGACAGGACCCTAGGAGTGTTAAAAATTCACAGCCAGTGCATACGGAAATAAAAGAATTGGCCAAAATACCCCACAAACAGCATTCTCTACTGAAAAGGGAAGCCTTGGAAGGAATCCAGCCCATATTGCAAAATTTTCTGAAGAATGGTCTGATTGCTCCCTGTCAGTTCCCATGTAACACTCCAGTCCTGCCATTGAAAAATCATTCTTGCATGATTATCAATTTGTACAATATTTGAGAGCAGTCAATGAAATAATCCAAGATACTCACCCAGCTGTACCTAGCTGGTACTCTTTACTGATTGCCATGCCTGGAAATTATGGATAGTTTTCAGTTCTAGACTTGAAGGATGCTTTCTACTGTATCCCAATTGAAGAAAGAGCCACAAAGTTATTTGCCTTTGAATGACAGGACTCAGAAACAAAAATAACTTTCTAGTATGAAGGGGTCCAGCCCCTTGCAAGGGTCGTGAGATTTCCTGAAGGAGAGACGGATAGGCAAAAGACAAAAATCTTATACTCGGACACCTGCTTCCTGAACAGATAACCATTTAATGTTAGTTAACAAAGAACTTTTATACCATTCGCAAAGGGTCAAGACAAAGAAAATTCCTTCACGTACATATGCTTTAAAAGTTACTACCATCTAGCGGTCTAGAAGCAACAAACAAGCCAAGAACACTATCTACTTTTAGTTAATGAGTCTTTATCATAAAGCCAAAAATGATAGTTTTAGTTCAAAGTCCCAAATTACAGTCCTTGAAATGTCTCAAGAAAGTTTCCAGGTGCAAAGTTCTTCATGTAGCAGTTCTTCTCTTTTGGGCTTTTACAACCTTCAATGTTTTGGAATCGCCTTTCTTGTCCAGGTGTCTTCATTACTTTTCTCTTATCCAGCAGTGTTTATTTCTAAAGAAAACTCAAAAGAAGCTTTTACTGACATTCCCAGGCCCCCAAGCTTGCTTTCTGTATTTAGTTAATTGTCATAAAAGTATCTAATTAGTATATTATGAATTCAGTGAAAACCCACTCTATAAACGTTTACTTAAAATTTAACTATAGAATTAAGTAAAAACCTTAACGATTAACCTTTATTCTAAGTCTGTGAAGACAGTGTTATAAATCACCTACATCACTCCTAGATAAGTGTTAGAACTTATAATGAGCTCATAATGAACTTACCACAAACTTGTACTTCTAAAAAGCCTTATGTCTGAACACTAAACTGCATAATTCTAAATCAAATAAGGAGTGAATATACTTATATCATTTTTTACTCAAGCAATATAAATTATAACCAAGTGAAAGAAAGCATTCTTGATGTGCTTCAGAGTTTAACCCTTGCATATGTTAGAAAAGGCCAGGCAGCATAGTGGGAAAATGAGAAAATGAACCATGACATTCTCAGGTTAGGTGTGAGTACTTCGCATAAACATGCCATTTTCTTCTTCCACGACTGCTCAGAATCTCTTCAGTAGCATCAAATAGCAAAAGTGGAAGACAGAAGGTCCTCAGCTTCCCGGGCTCACCCTGCAGCCCGGGTCTTCGGCCCACCAGGATCCTGTCAATCAGGTGGACCTCCAAGGCCAGCTCCCAACATCTCCCCCTTTTTTGTTTTTTTTTTTGTTTTTTTTTTGAGTTGGAGTCCCACTCTGTCGCCCAGACTGGAGTGCAGTGGCCGCTCCCGGCCACCGCAGCCTCGCCTACTGGGGTCCAGTGATCCTTCCTCCTCAGCCTTCCAAGTAGCCTGAATTACAGGCATGCGCTACCATGCCCGGCTGATTTCTTGATTTATTGTAGAGATGAAGTCTCGCTGCCCAGGCGGGTCTCGAACCCGCGGGCTCAGGCAATCCACTCACCTCAGCCTCCCAAAGGCGCGGGATTACAGGCAGAGCCACTGAGCCCGGCCCTTTTTGGTTTTTTAATACGAAGCCGTGAAATTCTGTGCTTAGTCGAGAGATGTTATTTTTCAATGATTTGAAGATTACTGGAAGTAAGCATAATAATAACAAAATTATTCCTCCACAAATTCCCACATTGATTAATATAGACAGTAATGATTTTTGATTGACAAATGAAGAAAAATTGTTAAAGATTGAATGAGCCACTTGGGTGGACTCAAATTGTTTTTCAGCCGAACTAATGTCTTGTACTTCCTGATGAAGTTTGGAAAGATCCAAGCTTATATCAGAATGGTTCCAAATTCCAGAGATATGATTTTTAATCCTATCCCAGGTATGAATAGATCTGTTCACTTGGAGAGGTGTGACACAAATCCATTTAAACTCTGAATGACATTGCAAGCCCAATTTAATTTTCAAGGTTACAAGTTCTTGTCCTATAATCAAAATAGCCTCTTCTAATGCATTAACTTTACTTTCTAATTTTTGGTCAATAATTTCTCGAGCGGCTAAAGCTAATGAGACATTTTTGGATAACTGATCTGTAAATGTAGCAGTATGTACTTCTTTAGTTAAAGCTACAGCTGAAACCGAGACTGAAGTAGCTATAGCTGTTAAAGCTTTAATTTCTAAAATCAAAGTTGCTATAAATCTTTTTGGCCTTGACAACAATGAGTTAACCTCATACTGAAACACTAAACTATATACATCATACCAAAGAGATGCAAGATTTACAGGAACCATCAAATAAGAAGGCTGTTTAAGAATCATAAATTCTCTATATGAATTAGAAAAAGTAAGATGATTAGTTAATTTGCAATTTATGCAAGTAGTTTGATTTTTTAGGTAAACTAAAACACATTGGAAGAGAACTAGAACAACCCGAAAAAGAAAAATTATGATTAATAACAGTTTTGACCCACGATGAAAAAAGAGTGGGGTCTTTTAATAAAGAGGAAAGATTAGTAAAAACAGTAATAATCTTAGTATCCCATGTAACAGGCTGGAACAGTGGAGGGCTTGGGATATAAGCCAAATAAGATTTTTTTTTTAATAAATACAACCCACCTGGCTTGCTATAATAGTCAGCATAGCAATAAAAACAGTAGAGAGAGTAAGAGAAGTAATTTGAAACCAAACCAAGTCCTCTGCGTCAAGTGTCAGCACCTTCACCTGTCCCCAAGTTGGTGGTTTGCAGGTTCTCGCAGCACTGTGGTGGGGGTGGGAAGCCGGACATTTCTAATGAGGTGCTCCAGAACCCAAATAGGTGAAGTAAACTTTAGGCATTCTGATGATGAAGGGCATGGGAAGTGGTAGCTGCTAGTAAAGGAAAAACAAAAAATTGCATAGCCTCATTAGTAAGAGCATTGCCTTTAGATAATGGACCAAGGAAGGGTAGAATGAGTATGAATAATGAGTAGCATAAACAGGTTCTGTGAATATTGCCTCAAGGATTCAAAAACTCACCCACCCTCTTTGGTCAATATTAGCAAGAGACTTAAGAAACTAACAGATGGAGGAGGGTGTCTTGCTACGGTATGTAGATGACTTGCTGACAGCAAGTTGAGTTCCCACAAATGTCTGCCCAACACTATCTGGGTCTTAAACCATCTAGCACATTGTGGATACAAGTTGTCCCCTCAAAAGGCTCAAATCTGCAGACAAAATTGGATTTCTGTTGAAGCAGGAGAAGAGGAGCCTGAAGTCTGACAGGAACCAGGCCGTAGCAGCCATAGAAGACCCTGAGACCAGGAGACAGCTAAGATGAATTTGGGACTGACAGACTTCTTCCAAATTTGGATTCCTAACTTTGGACTTATGTTAAACCCCTTTATGAGGTCCTAAAAGGAATAGATTTGGAGTCTCTACATTGGACAGCGGAATGCCAACAGGCAATTGATACCATTGAAGAGAAGCTGATACCACCCCCAGTTCTAGGACTGCCAAATCCTCAGAAACCGTTTTAGGCCTTATATTCATGAAAAACAAAGTGCAGAGTTTAGAGTGCTGATCCAGATACTGGGGGAGAGCACACAGCCTATATCTTATTTATCTAAGCAATCGCCTCAAACAACTAAAGAATGCCTCCCTACCATCTCTTGGTGGTGGCTGCTGCCTGTTAAATCCTGTAGGAAGCAGAAAAGTTCACCCCAGGACAACTGATCTTCGTGTTTGTGCCTCATCGAGTGCTAACTTTGCTAGAGCATAAGAGAGGCTATTGGCTGACTTCAGGGAGAATGGGCAGATACCAAGCCATCTTCTGGATGACCCAAATGTCGCTTTGCAAACCACTCTGACCTTAAATCCAGCTACTTTACTCCCAGCCACTGAGTCAGATCAGGGGTTGGTACAACTGTTTGGAAATCCTTAGTGCAGTTTATTCCAGCAGGCCGAATCTGTTAGACCAACTGAGAGCCACCACGGATTGGGAGCTCTACACTGGTGGAATCTGCTGCATGGAAGATGGACGAATCGGAGCTGGGTATGCTGTGGTGCCTGTGGTTAAGGGGTCATAGAAGCCCGTGCCTTCCTCTTGGCACCTCAGCACAAAAGGTGGAGGGGATTGCCCTCAGCAGAACTCTAGAGCTGGCTCAGAGAAAACAAGTGAACATTTCTACTGACTCTAAATTTGGCTTCATGTACTACACACCGATGGGGCCATGTGGAAAGAGACTGACTTCTCAACCTTGGGGAATGAAACCTCAAACACCCAGTGGAAGTTTTTTGTCCTATTACAAGTGGCTTCTTTGCCTGCCCGGGTTGCCATTATGCACTTCTCAGGACAGACATCAAAGGGTGATTCCCAGACTTCCAGAGGGAACCAAGCAGCAGATAGAGCTGCCAAGTAGGCCTCCTGAGAGGTACAGATGACTTGGGCTTTCATGCCCCATTTGGACCTGTCAGATTTCAAACCTCCCTGTGCTGAGATGGAGAGTGTGCTCGCCAAGGGGAGTTTGTTGACACACACCCTGGCCTGACTCAGAAGATTAGCTCATGGGATGATTTTACTCACTGAGTCCTTGGTGTATCTGAGTTTAAAACACTGACATGAAGGGACACATCATAGAAGGGATGTCTTAGCTGACTTAGTATGGCCACCGAGGGCCACAAGTCTGAAAAGCTATTCAGAAAATCCAACAAGGATGCTTTCTATATGCCAAGAATAACGCCAAGACTGAATGTCATCCCTCTAAGAAGAGAAGACAATACTAGAGACAGTGTCCATTTGAAGACTGGCAGGTTGACTTCACACAGATTCCTAAGGCAAGCAGAAATTAGAAATTCTTATTGCTGTTTCCGACACATTCTCAGGGTGGGGTAAAGCGTACCCCATCAAATCCAAGAAGGCTGCAGAAGAAGCTAAACCTTTACTAAAAGACATAGTACCTAGCTTTGGGTTGCCTTGCTCTATCCAAAGGGACAATGGCCCTTCTTTCATTTCTGATATTAAAAAAAAGGCAAGTCGAACATTACAGATCAAAGGGGAGCTACATTCATCCTGGAGGCCACAGTCAACAGGAAAGATGGAGACATGAATCAAACCTTAAAAAAGACTTTGGCAAAGCTCTGTCAGGAAACAGACTTAATTTCAGATAAGTCTGTTTGCGCATTGACTTGGTCTGGATAGGAATCGTGCCCAGGTAGGCCCAGGTTAAGCCCTTTTGGAATTGTGCATGGGAGACCTTTCAGACTCCCTCTCCAGGGATCCCACTTCTAGGTCCAATCAATGAAGTAAAAACATCAAACAGTATGTAGAATAACTGGGACAGACATTACTAACTGCGCATCACTTTACCCTTTCCAGACCTGCATATCCCACAGATGAGCCTCTTCATGCTTTTCATCCAGGAGAAAAAGGGTTGCTAAAATCCTGGAAGAGCCATGGACCAGACCACTGAGAAGTGGACAGGACGCCATGATATGCTACCGACTACCCGTTCCTCTGTCAAACTGGTTGGAACAACACCCTGATTAAAGCCTGCTGCACCTCAGCCTGATAAGCTGAGTAATCTGCCTAATTGGGCGTGTGGGCCAGGAGAAAACCTGAAATTGCTACTCAAGGAAAACAATGCAGAATTACCTCTCTCCTCCTCTGTAGGCCTGCCATGGAACATCCAACCTGATAACCTGAGTACTTGGCCTGCAGATCACGCTCATTTCCCCCCAAGGCCACTTATCTCTCACATTCAAAGAGACAAAGAGATATCTCTTCCACTTTGGAGCAGATCCAAACAATCCCCACAATACAATATGCTGTGCATGCTGGCATAGGATGGCTAACGGCAGTACAAATATATGTTGTGAGTGTGCACCCATGTGCATCAAGAGGCATGACCACAGCACACCCGAAGTTGTGACTCATACTATGTGATGGCTACCTCTCCAAGTTTGTAACCAATCCATCCATCTTACTAATTATATGTGACCAGGATGGCAAATAATACCGTTTTTGGAGCCCAACCCTCCCCTTGGGGTGGCTACAAGGCCTGTGGTACCCACGGATGGCCCTACTCGCCCTATTACTTGTTGGGAAGATGTGCTTGGGGATGTCCCTTCCTGCCAGGATACATTGTGTCCCATCTGGACACTCTTCTTACCAACTGGGAAAACATAAAACCAGTCATCGCCATCAGAAATGGGCATCTTTGTGGTTTTACCCTCTAGCTATTCTCTTCCCTCAGGAAGCAATGATGCATGTAGAATCAGAAGCAGAGGCCCTAGACAAACACAATGCTGCTACTCTTATCAACAACCACCACGCTATCACCCTTCTCACTAAGGAAACCTCACAGATCCGAAAAGTGGCTCTGCAGAATCACGTGGCCCTAGATATTGTGACCGCTGCCCAGTGCAGCACCTGTGCATTGATTAAGATCAAATGTTGTGGATATATCCCAGATTATGCCCATAATATAACTTGGACAATGCAAACATCAGACCCCCAAATGTTGGCTATAGAAACCCTTTCTCAAGGCCACTTCACAGCATGGTCCAGTCGATTTCCCAGTACATAAAGGAGCTTCATACATAGTATCATCGCTATTCTGCTTATTGTATCTTTCTGTTGCTGTGGATTCTGTTGCTGTTGCACATTTTGTACAGGGATGCAGGACCAGTTCTTCCGAAAGTTCCTGGTCCTCACACTGCGGGGCCTCAACAAATTCCTTTCAGGAGTCCAGGTGCTCAGGAATACTTCCAAACCTAGATGGCCAAGTTCTATTCTGCTGATCCCTAACTATGCCATTTTTGAGCAGCAAGGAGCTAGATCAACTATGTCACTCACTTTCCATAGAAATGTAATGGAATTTGACAGTGAGGAATTGCAACCGAGTGTCTCAGCCGTAAAAGGCATTTTAAGGTTTCTTTCTCTCTTCTTCCTTCGAAAAGTGTAGCCCTGAAGCGTGCCTTAGACGTTGTTTTTCTTCACTCTTCATCAGCAGACTCTTCTTTTCACCCTTATCTAACCATGTGTGGATTTAGAGATTCTAGGTGCTCCCTTTGAAACAAACCAGCCATGCAACACTCTCCCACCTAGAGAGTACTTCAAAGCTGTTCACTGTCATCCATTTGCAGCTGAGAGAGCGCTGGCCAGTGCTCCAGATGGGCAATAACTCATGATAGTCGCCTGCGCAAGACCTGCACCTTTCATCACTCCCTCAAACTCCTGTACCCATTTTCACTTTTTAACCTGCTATTCACATCCCAAGGGCTGAGATGGTTCACTGGAGGCATGAATCTGGCCATTTCTTCAGTTGTTCTCATTTGAATTAAACTATTTTCCTTCCACCATACCTTGCCTCTTGTGTGTTTGCCATCTCAGGCAGTGAGCAGATGAACTTGTCTGTAATACATTTGGTGCCCTGTGTGAGGAGCTTGTCATTATGAATGGATTAGCTTCTCAGTCTGGTTTCCAACAAACAGAAGAGTTGGCCGTGGTTGTGCATAAGGACTTGCCTGTTCATGATACCAGGCAGAATGGCAGCCACTTGTAGTCATTAGCTGCTTGTGGCTTGCAGATCCTATGGCTGGGACTCCAGGGGCCTCCCAGCAACTGCCAGGAAGAATTTGCCCCAGGGAATTTTCCTCCTTTCCCCTTTATGACATCAGCTGTCTATAATGCTTCAGTGTTGCCAAGAAATTGGCACTTGGCACTGGGGGAGCTGACGGATTTCAAAGGCTGGATAAGTCAGCCGGAAGTGCACCCAGGAAACCTCTGTCTCTGTCATTTGGACATTGTACCCCACGTAGAAATGATGCAATAAAATATGGTATGAAAGATTTAAAAGATGGCAAACCTGTGTAGGGCACTTACCATAAATTGATTTCACAGGACTGGAAACTGCTCTGGGTGAGTAGGTGAGTGAGTGGTGAGTGAGTGTGAAGGCCTAGGACATTACTGTACACTACTATAGACTTTATAAACGCCGTACACCAAGACTACACTCAATTGATAAAATATTTTCTTTCTTTAATAATAAATTAACGTTACCATACTGCAACATTTTTTACTTTATGAACTTTTAAAACTTAGCTTCATAAAGTGATTTAGAGAGAATTCTTTCCTTCTCGACAGCCTGGAATATTTTCAAAAGGGTTGATATCAGCTCTTCCTTATATGTCTTGCAGAATCTAGCTGAGAAACCATCTGGCCTAGGATTTTGTTGTTGTTGTTGTTGTTGGTGTCTTTGTCGTCTGTTTGTTTTTGGCAGGGACCAAAACAACTGGGTAAATTCCTTAGATTGTTATTAGTCTGTGTAGGGTTTCAGTTTCCTCCTGTTTCAATCTTGGGAGGCTATGTGATGTCAAGAATTCCTCCATTTCCTCTTGATTTTGTAGTTTATTTGCTTACAGATGTTCACAGTAATTTCTGATATTCTTTTGAATTTCTTCAGGGTTAGTTGTGACATCGTCTTTTTTGTTTCTAATTCTGTTTATCAGACGTCCTCTTTCTCTTTTTTTGTGAGTCATTCTAGCCAGGGATCTGCGGATCTTATTTAACTTTTCATAGAACCAGCTTTCTTTTCTTGTTGATACTCTGTAAGTTTTTTAAAATTCTATTTCATGCAATTTTGACTTTATTTTAGTAATTTAATTTTTTCTACTAAATTTAGGATTTAATTCTCTTACTTTTTCAGCTTCCTTAGGTTTGACGTTAGGTTGTTTGTTCAAGATCTTTCTATTTTTTTGATTTGTGCAGGTAATTTTATACACTTCCCTCTCAGCATCAATTTCGTGGCATCCCAAAGGTTTTGTTATGTTGTGTCTTTGCTTGGCAAGGACCCCAAAATGAAAAGCAATTTTAGGCCTATTTCCCTGGTGAATATAGATGCAAAAATTCTCAACAAGATTCTAGCAAGTCATATCCAACAATATTTCTCAAGGAGCAATCATCATGACCAGGTGGGCTTCAATCTCAGAGTGTAGGACTAGCTCAATATTCCTAAGTTTATAAACATGATTCATCACATTCATAGGGGTAAAACCAAGAACCGCATGATTATCTCAGATGCAGAAAAGTATTGGATAAAATCCAGCATGCCTTCTTGATTAAAAATCCTCAAACACCTAGGCATCAAAGGAATATTTCTCAAAACAATAAGAACCTTCTATGACAAACCTGCAGCCAACATCATGTTTAATGGGTAAAAGCTAGAAGCTTTTCCCCTAGGAACTGGAACCAGACAAGGGTGACCTCCTATTCAACATAGTACTGAAAGTCCTAGCCTGAGCAGACTGGCAAGAGGAAGAAATCAGGGGTATACAAACAGGAAAACAAGAAGTAACATTATATCTTTTTGCAGATAACAGAATTCTATACCTAGAAAAACCTAGCGAGTCTGTCAAAAGCCTCTTCACACTGATAAACAGCTTCAGTAAATCCTGGGATGCAAAATAAATGTGCAAAAGGCAGTTGTATTTCTATACACTAAAAACAAGAAGGTTGAGAACCAAATAAAAAAGCGCAATTCCATTCATAATAGCCACAAAATGACATAACTTGGTATCCAGCTAAACAAGGATGTGAAAGACCTTTACAATGAGATCTACAAAACACTGCTCAAAGAAAACAAGGATGAGACAAACAAATGGAAAAAAATCTCATGCTCATGGATTGGAAGAATCAATATCATTAAGAAATCCATTGTACCTAAGGGAATCTACAGATTAATCGCAATTCCTATCAAATTTCCATATTGCTTTTAATGGATCCAGAAAAGGCAATACAGAAATTCATATAGAAGCAAAAAAGAGCATGACTATCAAAGCCATCCTCAGCAGAAAGAACTAAGATGGAGGTATCACACTTCCAGATTTTAAACTTTATTACAAGGCTGCAGTGGCCAAGACAGCACGATATTGGTACAGGAATAGGCGCATAGACCAATGGAACAGGGCAGGGAATCCAGAAATAAAGCCGTGGTCTCTCAACCAACTCATCTTTAACAAAGCCATCAATAACAAACAATGGGAAAAGGAAAACATATTTAACAAACGGCGCTGAGAAAACCAGCGAGCCACATGCAGAAGAATGAAACTGGACTCCAACTTATCACCATGTGCAAAAAATAACATGGATCGAGAAATTGAATGTAAAACCTCAAACTATAAGTCTCTTAGAAGAAAAGTGAGGGAGCACCCTCCTGGATATCACAGGAGGCAAAGAATTCATGGCAAGTCCTCAAAAGCAAATGCAACAAAAGCTAAGACTGACACGTAGGACCTCATCAGACTGAAAAGATTTTGCACAGCAAAATAAACCATCGAGAGAATAAAGAGACAACCCACAGAGTGGGACAAAATGTTCAAACTATGCATCTGACACAGGCCTAACCTCCAGGATCTCAACAAGGAACTCAAATTAATTGAAAGGAAAAACATCCCATCAAAAAGTGAGCAAGGGACATGAGCAGACACTTCTCAAAGGAGGATATTCAAGCAGTCAACAAACACATGAAAACATGCTCAGCCT
Organism: Cephalopachus bancanus; assembly: GCA_027257055.1. NCBI lineage: Eukaryota > Metazoa > Chordata > Mammalia > Primates > Tarsiidae > Cephalopachus > Cephalopachus bancanus. Next base: position 22,834 of record JAPVLO010002738.1, on the reverse strand, counting down.
CTTTAATCATCCGAGAAATGCAAATCAAAAATACAGTCAGATACCACCTAACTCTGATAAGGATGGCTATCATTATAAAGTCAAAAAACCAGCAGGTGCTGGCGTGGGTGGGGATAAAAGGGAATGCTTCTACACTGTTGGTGGGAGTGCAAGCTGGTTTAACCTCTATGGAAAGCAGTGTGACGATTCCTACGAGAACTAAAAAGTGCCCTTCTGTATGATCAAGCAATCCCTCTCCTGGGATATACCTGGAGGAACATCAATAATTCTGCAAAAAAGACACTTGAACATGCATGTTTATTGCCACACTATTCACAGTAGCAAAAATGTGGAACCAATCCTACTGCCTATCAAAACTGGGTTGGAAAAGGAAAGTGTTTTACATATGCGTGATGGAGTATTATGGAGCCATAAAGAAGAATAAAATCATGGACTCTGCAGCAAATTGAATGGAGTTGGAGACCATCTTACAGAGGGAACCATCACAGAAACAAAGAACTGAATACCGCATGTCCTCACTCATAAGTGGGCCTTGAACATCAGTCACATTAGCACGAGTGAGAGACCAGCAGTCACTGGACGCTGTTAGGGAAGGGAGAGACAGGGAAGGAGGTAAGGATGGAGGTCTGTGGGGGCACATGACTTCATGTGCTTGGGTCATTTCCAGGAAGAGTGAGGGTCAACGAGAAACCCGGACTTCACCTGCATGCAACCCACTTATGAAGACACAACATTTAATTGTGGCATGTGTTTGTGTATTTATTTATTTTAGAGTTAGGGGGTCTCACTTGTCACCTAGGCTAGAGTGCAGTGCCACCATCATGGCTAATGCAGCCTTGACCTCCTGGGCTCAGGAGATCGTTCTGATTCAGCCTCTCAAATAGCTGAGACTACAGGCTCCTTACCCCAAGCTAATTGCTTGATTTTTTTTTGGAGAGATGACGTCTCACTTTGTTGCCCAGGTTGGACTCCTGGGTTCAAGCCATCCTCCCGGCTTCATCTCCCAAATTGCTGGGATCACAGGTGTGAACCACTGCACCTGGCCTTTGTTTATTTTTTGAAAGAGCAAGTTGCCAGGCTGACTTATTTGAAAGCAAACCATTAACCTCTAAAAGAACTGAGGCCAAGGCTGCTTCGCAAGAGGGTTTGCAGGATCGCTGTCTGCATGCCTGCTGCACTCTCCAAGGGCAGCCTGCGTGGAGGTGTGTGGTTCCAAGGGGCAGTGCATGGGACGTGGCTGCGGGGAGAGGGGTCTGAGCTGGAGCCCTGGAAGGAGTACATGCCCACCTGAGTTAGGGTGTGCTCCTGCAGCCAGCATTCCCTTCAGCACTCTGGACTTCAGTTTCCTCACCTGTTTAATTGTCCCTAAGCTCGTGTATAACTCTAGCTTTTCTTTGGCGCTTTCCACAAGCCTCTGAGGCATCAGGTCATGGGACTGTGGTTCTGGAGTCTTGGCCACCACCACTCGCCCTTTTATCAAGGATTTCAGCAAGCATAAGCTACAGTCCCCCACAGGCCACTGGACAAGTGTCCTACTACCTTAGGGGAATTGCCTTCTTGGAGCTGCATGGGTTTATCTTAATAATAAACAAGGAATGCTAGAGAAACAGCTCCCTGGTTGTCTAACCTGGAAATTAACTGGCCACCTGCTATTACCTAAGACCAAACTAATGAGGGGACCTGGACAAAGTCCCGTTGTCTGTGGACCCCAGGCATCAAACTGCCCAACTTCAAGACGGTGAAGGAGGGCAATTTGATAGCTTTAAAAAACATTCTGTACCCAAAATGATCCATTTTAACCAAGTACATTTATTTGCTTATACACAGAGTACCACTGAATTTAAAACAAGTTATTATAAGAGGTCATATCTTTCCTTCCAAGCAAATAGCTGTTGTTAGTGTCAGACAGATAGTAGCTGTGAAGGGGAAGGAAGCCATGGGAAAATTTGCTCAGCATTTAAAACTATCCTCTCAAAGCACTCATAAAAACTGTTTATGCTTGTCACATTTGTGCAGGTTGAAGAAAAGCTAAAGACAAGCATTGTTTTGTTACCTATTCAACATCTATTCAAGTGAATTGGAACTACAGGCTTGCAGGGTTGGCCATGCCTGTTGAGGCCTTTCAGGTATATCACCCAGCTTCTAGAAGCTTGCACCTGCTATCCCCCGTCCTAGCCAAGGGCTGATGAGTTAGTGCTGTCTCCCTCCACTTCGGCAGGCACCTCATTTCATTCTGGCCAGAAAGTCCTTCTCTGAAGTAAGCGGATACATGGCTTAGCCGAAATCTACAGGGATGTCTCCCCACAGAGTGCATGGAAAACAAATCTCTGATGATACTGTTGCCTGTCCAGTTGCCCCAGGAACTCCCCTCCCTCTTCCTTCTCTTATCTGCACATCCAACTGGACATCGAGCTGGGTAATGCTGCCTGACAGGAGTCTACAAAATCCACGTCTGTCTCTATAGTCCCACCATCATTGTCCTATTGAGTTTGAACTCTCACCAGGATATCACAGTAGTATCACCATCGGTCTGTCTTCCTCCTCCCCCTGCCTTCCCATCTCTCTGATTACCTGGGCAGTCAAATCTATAAAATAAAGATAATACTGACTTCAGAGTATTCTTATGGTGATTAAATTAGATAACATTTTTTTAAAAGTCTACTAAGAAGCCATAAGTTCCCTTCCCCTTTCCCTAATCCCCACCTGCTTTAAACTTGTCAAGGGACGTAGTTTAAAGGTATTTAATTGCACTGACATTAGCTAAACATTTCCAGTTTGGCGGCAAGAATTAAAACTGTGCTGCAATATACTGAGGAAGGGTTGAACCCACAGAGTCGAACATCCATTCGTCCATTCATTTATTCATCCATCCAACATTTCTGGAGCAACTGCTAAGACCTGGACACTGTGATAGTTTATATGTGAATATGGGTTTCTGCATGTTTTCTGTGAAAAAATGCTGAAGGGTACTCAACAATTTGGTAATAGAATTTACACGAGGTTAAGCATAGGGCAGAATACCATTTTACTTTAGACACGACATGCTTAATTTGCTCCTAAAGAGGGAGGGGTCATTGTTGCTGAAGAAAGACAAGCAGTCTATAAGCTAGTGAGACGGGACATTAGCAATATTAGAGATTCATAAGCCCAGAGGGCTTCTCTATGGCTGGAGCAAATAGCTCCCTGGGAAAATCAGGGGCCATGCAGGGAAGGTGTCCTGAAGATAAGGCTGTCTGACAATGGAGAAAGACTTGCGGCCTTAGCAACAAGCAACAAGGATGTCCACATCCCACAGGGCCTTGTGAACCATGCTAAGGAATTTATGTTTGATTTTGAAGTCATGGGTATCCTTAAACGGAGCAGTGACATATATTTTTGCACTAGAAGCATCCTTTTGCCTACATTTCAGAGAATGGGCTGGGAGAAAGCAAGACTAAGAGCAGCTGGAAAGTCACAAAGCAGTGACAGCGGGCATGGAGAGAAAGGCCAGCTGCAGGGAGAGCACCAAGGTGGAGTCACCAGCTCTTGGGGACCATTTGAATGTGTGGGTTTAAGGCAGAGAAAAAATTGAGAAAGACTTGCAGAAAGCAGAGGCCACCAGGTCTGCGTGGCAGGTAATGTCATTCTCTGTGATAGGGAGCTTGGGGTCAAGATCAAGGAGTCGGGGCGGGGGGAGGCCCACATTTGTGACTTAACAAACACTCATATTTAAGGCTTGGTGGAGCCCGGAGAGGACTACAACCCACAGGGAATGGCACTCCAGAGAACAAGGAAAGATGAAGTTCCAAGAGGAGGTACGCAGTGTCCAAGACTGCAGTCAAGCTAGGCAGGGATGCAAAGTGCTAAAAAATTATCAAAGGAAAACTTCACTTCTAATGACAGTGGCCGGAACCATTTCCCTGGAGAATTAGAGACAAAGGTTGTGGAGTGAATGGGAAATGAGCAAATGAAGACGTTTATAGTCGACTCTTCTAAGAGAAAGTGAGACTTCGGGGGCATCAGGGGAACTCACTGAGTTGAACATATTTAAATGCTTGTGGAGGAACCAGGAGAAATAGAGAGTGAACAGTGGGCTGCCGGCTGGCAACAAGGAGGGGCAGAGAATGCTCTTGGACGGTAGTGAGGGCAGTAAAGAAGCAGGAAACTTTGCTTAAAGAAAGAAGAGTTTGGCACAGACTTGGGAGTTCCTTTGCAGCCAGGGCGACAAATGCCCCCAAGTGCCTCAGAAGAGGTTGTGAGGGACATGGGATCCTCAGAGTTTCAAAGACCCAGATAGGAGGGGCCTTTGGGAAGAGGCCTGACGTGACTGAGATGGTGGTGGCGGCAGGGTTAGGACCACAGTTGGACAAGGCTGCTCACAATAGGCCTCGCTACCAGGTGGGGCTCTGGGCTTTCCTTTGGTGTCATTTTCTGTTTTGCAGAAAGCAAGCCAGCCCAGCACTCCAGCCTTTGACATGCTTTTGCACCGTGATTCTGTCACCCAGTGCATTGGCCAACTGAAGAGTAAGACATATTGTCAAGGAACTCACCATCTTGTGTGTGCAGAATGGGAATACTTTGAAATATCCATGCAGCTCATTCCGATTGGGGAAAGGCAAAAAGAGGATCAGAATGCAGAGATTACAGACACAGCATGTCATCTCAAGGCAAATGAGAGTACCTAAGGTTCCTGACAGAGAAGTCTGGCAGATCTTCGCAGGAAGGGCAGGGGAGAGGAGACTGCCCGGAAACTGATGGGACTGGAGAGCAGCCACAGAAAAGATAAGAAAAGCTCTTCTGAGGAAGCGTCTGCAGGTCTCGGTGCATTCTTGGTCTTCCAGTCTAGGCTCTCATCTTTATGGTGTGGTCATGTGACCAGAATTGGTCTCCTGTTCCAGGATAGACTGTATTCCTTGGTTTTTTGCTTTTGCTTTTTTTTCCTATCCTTCCTCCTTCCTTCCCTCCCTCCCTTCCCTCCTTCCTTCCTTTTTTAAGAGCAATTCAGCCACTCGGGACTTGACACATAAACTGAGATGGTGATGGATGAAAAATAGAGCAGAAACATTGAATCAACAGGTGGAAGGAACCATCCTATTCCCAGAAGAAGTGTTCTACAAGCAGACATTGACGTCTTCTCCTAAAACTAAACTGGAGATTAAGGAGACATCAGGGAAACTAGTGAGTCCAAGTAATGTTAGGGGAGACAGGAGGAAATTGGATCTCAGTTGTAGGAAAAGTGGAAAATGGTTAGGCACGGGCCAAGGAAAGGAGGTACTTTCTAGGTGAATCATATTCTCTCCCACTCCTCTGACTGGAGCATTGCCCACTGTTTTGCACAAGGCAGAAAAACAGCAGACCCCACCCAGTAGCAACAGAGGAGGGAGGGGAATAGTAGGACCAAGATGAAGTCAGGCTGGGTTGTAGTGAAGGCAAAAGAGACAGGTGACTGCTAAATCCTCCCTGATTGCTTTCCCTTCCCCCTCCCAACCTAGAGGACATCAGGGTCGGACAGTAGCATTCAAGGGAGGAAGCAACTTAGAAAAGAGAAATGCCCAACTGGGAGATTGCGAGTGGCAGGGTCTCCTTGTCGGGGTGAGGAGGGACAATATGAGCTCAGATTGTCCCACTAGAGAGGCTCTTTGCCCTGCATCGAGGCTATCCTTCCCCTAGTTCATTGACAGGGACATACTCACGACCCAGGATTCTACTTCTTCCCCTAAATTTCTGTCACTGGTCTAAGAGGCTGATAGTTTTAGGGAAATATAAACTGCCAGGGAAAATTATCAGGATGTCTCAAGAAAATAATCATTAGAGGAAAAGGTTTCACAAGTTGAACACACTTTGCTGGATGGGGTATAATTAATGCATCAAGTGGATATGAATTTAAAATAAATATTATAAGTATCTTCAGGGGAATATTAGTTGTAAGTATGAAGCAGAAACAAGTAGTTTCGAAGACCTTCTGTAAATACTGGGCTTAAGATTTATGGCAGCTGATATAAAGTACTCAACACATGGATTAGATAGTAGAATAAACTTACCTGAGGAAGAAATCAGTGAACTTGAAGATAGGGCTTAGAAAGGTGCCCAGAAGGACTAGGAAGGGATATATGAGAAGAAAACCCTAAGGGGTATGGAGAACAGAGGAAAAAGAAATGTTAAGATCCATGATAGAAGTTTCAGAAGAGAAAAAGTGTAAAAAGGAAATATATATATAAAGAATGACTTTTCCAGAAACTACCAATAAATATAAGACTCTAAATTGAAAGTGATCATAGAATGCCAATGTGTGCAAAAATATTAAAAAAATAATAAAGCACTTCTAGATACATCTATGGTGAAATGTAAGAATAGAGGGTGTCAGGAAGATGGAGGCTGAGCCAGACTATGCAAGTCCCGAAGTGAGTGAATGAGTGTATGGAAAATTTTGTGTGCCTGTTGGTGAGTGACTGGGCATGTGAGTGACTCAGTGAGGGTTCAGGAGCAAGCAGCCAGGGGTCTCCTGGTGCAGCGGCTGGTGCCGCAGCTTCTCAGCATGGACCCTAGCAGTTCCCAGGATGCAGAAGTCCAGCACTATTTTTTAAAAAATCAACAAAACTCTTCCTGGGAAGAAGATGTTGGGAGGATTGACTAATAGGGACTCGTGAGCAAGTAGCCTGGGCCCTCCTGGTGAAGCAACTGGTGCTGCAGCTCCTCTGCTTGGTCCCTAGCACTTCCCAGGTTGCAGAAGCCGAGCGCCATTTAAAAAAAACTGACAAAAGTTTTCCTGCAAAGAAATGGAGGCAGGGAGAGACTACCAGCTCCAGGCTCTGCCTCACCACTTCAGTGCCTGGCTGGACTACCACCACAGAAGTCAAAAGAGGCAACCCACCACCATCCTGAAAACAGGGCAGCAAAGTGCTCTGACTTGCTCACCATGGAGCAACAGACCCAATCTCTGTGACCAGTGGATCAATTACTCAGGGGCTGATCATGATCCAGAGGGAATATCCTGAAAACACAAACTTTGGAGCGACAGTACAAGTGCTGAGTCTCAGGTACCCCACCCCGTACCCTGATTCAGCCACCAGACAAAGGGTGCGGCCAGAAAAGGACAAGGAAGACCTCCAAAGAGATCAGCCGTGATTCTGGGGCTAACCCAACCCCTCTCTTCCCCAGCAATCCTCTGAACATCGTACCCACACGTCTGGGGCACGGCTGAGAGGCAAGAACCCAGGCAGAGCCTGGATGTCAGCCTCAATAGAACTCTCCTCCGGGATAGGCCTGGATGGGACACCACCCACAAGTACATTCCTGGCGAAGAGACAATCCCACACCTCTCCCCTGGAGGGGGTCCCCTTGGCCATCTGAGAGTAGGAGGGGAGTATTGCAGCCCCACCCACCTCCACTGCCCCTCCTTCTTCCCTAGTCAGGACACTGGAGAGAGTGAAAGAGGCAGAAGCGCTGCAAGAAATAGCAGAGACGTGAACCAGAGAAACAATTACAGAACCTGCCACAAGAGAGCAGGGTTTTTTTCTGTCTTTTTTCATTTTAAAAAAAAATTTGCCTTTTTGTTAGTTTTTCCATTTTTAAAAATATTTTTTCTTTATGCACGAAGGTGTATGTGAGGGTTTGATCTGCATTCTCCCCCTTTTATTCTGTCTATGTGAATGATTGAGTGTTCATATTTCAGTTTATTTTGTTTTTGTCATTTTGCTTTTGCTCCTTTGTTCTTCTCTTTTTCAAAAAGTTTAGGGTGGGTGTGAATATATGTGTGTGAGTTCAATATGAATTCCATTTTTTAAAAAATTTTTTTTTCTTCCTGTCTTTCTCTTCTTCTTGTCCATTCATTTTGTGGTAGGCATGTGTGTGTGTGTGTGTGTTTAAATTTCCCAGGGATTTTTGTTGTTATTTGTTTTGCTTCACCTTGTTGTTATTGCAGTTTGTTTTGGGGTGTGTGTGTGTGTGTGTATGTGTGTGTGTGTCTTTGTGTGTTCAACTGTATTTTGCTTTGGTTTCTGCTTTCATTGTTCTGTGTTTTTTCATTTTTAAAATTTTTGTCCATCTTATTCCATTCTATTTTCTCTGTTCTCCTCATTGCTGCCACTGTATCATGGACTCAGGGGCACACACATGTACCCATTAAATTATCATATAGAGTGGTGGGAGATAACGGGTCTCAGGGAACACATACCACAATCAGTGAACATTGTGATTTGCAAGTCACTTCTGAATCCTAACACCCCATCCTCTCCTTATTCGACTTTCAAAACTACAGGAGATAGCAAAGCTTCCCACCCACAGTCCTGCTTCAAAATAGAACAAATCCCGATCCCAGATCATGGAAAAATAGAGGGCTGAGCAAACATCAGAAGTGACAGTCTCTCCCACTGCCACTGAATAATGGAACTAAAGAGAAAAGAACGAGATCTGTCACAAATAAGGAAACACCAGCAGAAGACCATGGGCAATTTCAAATGTAACAGAGAGAAAAGACCTTCCAAATCAGACCTTGTCCAAACAATGGAAGTCACCCAGGCCTGACCACAGAACACGACGGGGATTAGGGAATGGATGGGAAGAGTGAATAAGACTCAAGAAAGACAAGATGCAACACTGAAGAACTTGTAACAAAGATTTTGGCCATGAAAAATTTCATCCCGGAAATAATTAAAAAGATGAAAAGCATGAAAAGCAGAATGAATCTAGCAGAAGAAAGAATCCCAGAACTTGAACACCAGAACATAGAATCAACCTGATCTATAAAAAACACAGAAAGAAAACTCAGAAAGAAAGAGCAAAGCCTACAAGAGATGTGTGATTATATCAAGAGGCCAAACCTATGCCTGATTGGTATCCCAAAAGGAGAAAGGGAAATGGAGAACACTTTGTAGCAAGTATTCCAGAAGGTTATCCAAGAAAACTTTCCCCATCTTACCAGAGATGTGACCAGCCAAGCACATAGATACTGAGAACTCCCACAAGACATCAAACTCCCACAAGACATCAACCCCTAGACACATAGTAATTTGCCTACACAAAGTAGCCATAAAAGAACAAATCTTAAAGGCAGCAAGAGAGAACGGTCAGACTACCTGAAAACAGGGCAGCAAAGTGCTCCTGAACTCGAGCAGTCCTCCCTCCTCAGTCTCTCTAAGTGCTGTTATTACAGCCATGAACCACTGTGGCCCAGCCAACAAAGAGAAAACTATCTTTAAAGTGAAAACAGACACCTGGCTCAAAACAATTTGGCCAATTTATTACTCAATGTTGAAACTATGGACATCCCATTAAAACCTGGACAATAGAAATCACCTCTATCGTGACTGACATTAACATTTATCACAATCCTAGCCTAACAATACAGGAGAAAATAGATGTAGCTGATATTACTATCTGAAAGGAAGGAGGGGATGTTATGGTCACATGTGAGTATGATTATTCTTCTGAAAAACCCAAGATAATCCCCTGAAAAACTTCTAGGGTTAAGAGGAACTATAACATTTAGTAAATGCAAAATAACAAATGCAATTATAGGCTGGGTGCAATGGCTCATGCCTGTTATCCCAGTAGTTTGGGAGGCAGAGTCGAGAGGACTGCCTAAGCCTAGGGGTTCAAGACCAGCTTGGCAAATTGGCAAGACCTCATTCCTACAATAAATAAAAGAGTGGCACTTGCCTGTGGTTCCAGCTACTTGGAAGGCAGAGGTGGAAAGATCGCCTGAGCCCAGTAGGTCAAGGCTGCAGTAGCTGTGATTGTGCCACTGCACTCCAGCCTGGGTGACAGTGAGACTGTTACTTAGGAAAAAAAGGAAGCACAAAAATCAATAAGACTCCTTCAATTCACGGGGAAAAATCTACCTAAAACTGGCAGTGGAAAATGATGCCAAACGCAATCACAGCAAACCCAGCAGCCACCTTTTCTGACCTAGAAGTGGGAGGAGCCTATTTAAGGAGACCGCAGCGCTTCCCTGTGGGACACAAACGAAAATCTGGACACAGGAAGAAACTTAACACCTTTGTGGACGGGAAGACTCCAATGAACCTGCAGGTTCCAGGTATCCAGAATCAGAATGCGATCTTTTTAACTTTGAGAGAAGGCTTTTACCACTCATCTGGAGAAATAAATGGCAGAAAAGTGGGGAGAAGCCTTGCAATTAGTGAAGACTGTTTCTACCAGGCATCAAAAGGTGAAATGAGCAGAGTGGTGCTGGCAGAAGAGTCGACACACCGATGATGTGGATATATAGCCACCGTCCGAATGGAGTAATGGACAATGGAAGAGATCTCAAGGGAAGATGCACAGACACACCCACTAAACATGCAAACGTAAGTCAACAGAGGAAAGTGGCTGTCATCTAGAAAACAAACACAAATATCCCTTGTGGGGTAACATAAAACGGTATCTGGTTTTTGTACGTAGTTCCTGGATCAGAGTCCCTATAATCCTTGTAATCTCTTGAGTGACGGGTGAGAGGAGTGTCTTCCAATCTGATACTTGGTCTTTGATCCTGGTTCCTCATTCAGAGTTCCTAGGGCCTATGTAACTTCCTGGATGATCAGAGGAGCATCTTTAGCTTTAACATGGCGACGCGTGTTGGGACAAGCCCGCTTCAGAAAGATCAAGCCTTGATCAGATGCTTGTAGCTCTACTCACAAAACCTCCAGGGAGGGAAGAAGGACTGGAGGTTGAGTTAGGAATCAATCATGCCACCATGATGAAACCTCCACAGAAACCCCTAGACAGCATGGTTCAGAGGGCTTCCAGGTAGGTGAATGCACCTACATGTTTGCAAGCGAGTGCACTCCAACGCCACAGGACAGAAGCAGCTGTGCTTGGGACCCCTTTAGACTTTGCCTTATGTGCTTCTTCACCTGACTGTTCATTTGCATCTGTTATATCACAGAAGACACCCTCATGGAAATTGGAATTGGCAACCAATTCCTGTTCAGAATCCTAAAGGCCAATACCTTAAGAAATAAGATAGACAAGTGGGATGAGCTTCTGCAAAGCAAAAGAAACCATCGAAAGAGCAGGGAGACAGCCCACAGAATGGGAAAAAATATTTACTAACATATATCTGACAAGGCCCTACATCTAGGATCTACAAGGAACTCAAGCACGCCGTCAGGAAAAAAACAAACAGCCTCGTTCAAAAGGGGGCAAAAGACATGAATAGACACTTCTCAAAAGAAGTTGTATGGGCAGTTCACAGACACATGAAAAAGTGCTCAGCCTCACTCATCATCAGAGAAATGCAAATCAAAACCACATTGAGTTACCACCTAACTCTAGGAAGAATGGCCATCATTAATAAAACAAACGACAACAGATGCTGGCAAGGGTGCGGAGAGAAAGGAACGCTTCTACATTGCTGGTGAGAATGCAAACCAGTGCAACTTCTTTGGAAGACAGTGTGGCAATTTCTGAAAGAACTAGAAATTGACCTGCCATATGACCCAGCAGTTCCCCTCTTGGGAATATACCCAGAGAAACTCAAATCATTCTACAAAAAAGATACCTGCACACGTATGTTTGTTGCAGCTCTATTCACAATAGCAGAAACATGAACCCAACCATGCTGCCCAACGAAGCTGGGCTGTATTTTTTAAAATGTGGTACATATGCACAATGGAATATTATGCAGCCTGAAAGAAAGAGAAACGTATGGACTTCGCAGCAACTTGGATGGATTTGGAGTAGATCATACTCAGTGATCTATAACCGGAACAAAGAGCAGAGTACCATATGTGCTCACTCATAAGCGGACCCTGAACAATTATAATACTATAAGAAAGGGATTGGCACTAGTGGGAAAATGTTGGGGGGGAATACCTCATCAACAAGGATATCTACATAATCAACGTTTATATACCTAACCCTGGATTGTACCCCACATCTTTATAATAAAAAAGAAAGAAAAAAGAATTAATACAAATATTTCACAAGATCTTTTGGAAAACAGGGGAGGAGGAAATGCTTCTCATCTCATTCTACAAGGCCAATATTACTCTGACTCCAAAACCATGTAAACACAGCCCTAAAAAAACAAAACTACAGATGCATATTCTTTATAAATATAACACAAAAATCTTCAGAAAAAAATACTAGCAAACTGAATCCAGCAACATACAAAAAGAAATACGCACCATTATCAAATGAAATTTACTCCCAGAATAAATCCAAGAATGCCTAATATCTGAAAAATCAATTATTGCCAAATACTATACTAATAGGGTAAAAGACCAAAATAAGATCCTCTCGACAAACTTAGAAATGGTATTTACCAAAATCCAAAACCTAGTTATAGCCGGGCTCGGTGACTCAGCCTGTAATCCTGCACCTTTGGGAGGCTGAGGTGAGTGGATTGCCTGAGCCTGAGGGTTCGAGGCCCACCTGGGCAGCGAGACCTCATCTCTACAATAAATCAAAAAATCAGCTGGGCGTGGTAGCGCATGCCTGTAATTCCGGCTACTTGGAAGGCTGAGGCGGAAGGATCGCCGGAGCCCAGCAGGTCGAGGCTGCGGTGGCCGGGAGCGGCCACTGCACTCCGGTCTGGGCGACAGAGTGAGACTCCAAATTAAAAAAAAAAAAAAAGTTTTAAAAAATCAAGAAATTAGGAATAAAAGGGAACGTCTTCAACCCAATGAAGGCTACCTATGAAAAAGCATCAACATCATACGTAATAATGAACAACAAAGTGCCTCCCCCTCAAAGCAAGATCAAGACCGGGATATATATTCTTGTCATTTACTTTTAACACTGTACAGGAGGTTTTAGTCAGTAATAGAAAAAGAAATAAAGTCATCCACATTGCAAAGGAAAAGTATCTGTACTCATAGACACGATCTTGTACACTACAAAACCCTAAGAAGTCCAATAAAAAGCCAGGGAACTGAAAAAATATACAATATCCATTATAATAGCCCAGTAAATGTAAGTAGTGTGTTCCTGAGTTTGGTGAGCTGTTACAACAGGTTTACTGAGTCTGAGGAGAAGTTTATGGGAACCCTTGATTTATAGGGAGTCTGTCAGACTATGGGAGGCCTGAGATCGTAAGTGGGGAGCAATCTTGTGGGACTGAACCCTTAACCTGTAGGGTCTGTGCTGTCTCCGGGCAGTAAATGTCAGAACTGAACTAAATTATTAAATACCCCACTGGTGTTTGGAGGAGCAGAGAACTGGCTGTTGGTGAGAGAAAACACCTCATCCTTGTAACTTACAAAGAGTATGCAATGATTAGAAAACCCAACCGATTAAGTTATAAAAAGAACGTGAATAAAGAATATGAAAAGGGGATTCACAGAGAAAGAAACAAAAATAACGATGAAACATGATAAAAATGTTAAATATATGAGGAAAATCAGCTTCATTACTCGTCAAAGAAAAATGGATTGAATGAGGCAATCAAGTTACCATTTTCATGGGTCTAAACAGAAATGTGATGAGGCTGGTGCTCCTGTATCGGGGGCGAGGGCCAACCAATACACCCTTTCTGCCTGCAAGTTGACACAAGAATGAAGACGCTTGAAATGACACACTGCCTGACACGAAGCTATCTGAAATAAATTCCTAGAAGTGCTACGTAGGGGTCAAAGAATGTATGCATTTACATTTTGATAAACCATGTCAAATGCTCCTTCCTTCCTTCCTTCCTTCCTTCCTTCCTTCCTTCCTTCCTTCCTTCCTTCCTTCCTTCCTTCCAGGTCTCACTCTGTCATCCAGGCTGGAGTGCAGTGTCTTGCCCATGACTCACTGCAGACTCACCCTCCTGGGTTCAGCTGATCCTACAGCCCCAGCCTTTGAGCAGCACTGGCAAATGCCACCACGCTCAGTTCATTTCTTTTTTTTTTTCTTTTTGAGTTGTAGTCTCACTCTGTCACCCAGAGTGCAGTGGCCACTCACGGCCACCGCCAGCCAATTTCTGGTTTTTCTCTATTTTTTATTTCTATTTTCATAGAGACAAGGTCTCGCTATGTTGTCTAGGATAGTCTAGAATGCCTGTGCTCAAGAAATCCTTCCACCACAAAGTGCTGGAATTACAGGCATGAGCCACTGAGTCAGGCCTCAAATGCCTCTATCAGCTCACAAATTTTCCTGCTCATCAGCATTTTGTGAGCGTGTCTGGTATTCCCTTCACCCTCCCCATCAGACCTGTCCAATATGAAAGTCATGAGATTTCCTAACTGAGCCAATAGTGTAAGAGGACGTAAAATACACACCAGAGCTCAAGGACTTAGTGTAATAAAAAATGCAAATTATCACAACAATGATTTTCATATTACTTACAGCTCAAAATATAAAACATATCATTAACATTAACTCACCTGAGTCTTCTTTTAGCCTCCCTTAATGAACACCTATATTTTTCTCTAGCACTTTTTCTAGTGAAATTTATTTCTGGTTACGTCATAGTTTTGATAGTTATGGTGAATAGCGTTTTGTTTAGTCCTATTAGCTATTGCTTTTAGTGATGAAGGCTCCTGACTTTCATATATCAGTTACGTACTGGGCCACCTTTCTAAATCATCTTCTCATTTGTCATAGTTTTTCATTTGGGCTCTCTTGTGTTTTCCAGATAAGCAGTAATATAATCCTCATATAAGGATAAATTTGACATCTCCTTTAGATTTTTATACTTATGTCTTTTTCTTGCCAGATTTTATTGCTTGCCTTCAGGATAAAGTTAAACTATAGTGATGCAAGGGAATACTTTTGTTTTGTACTATGTCTCCATGAGGATGCTTCCAGTGTTTTTCTCCTTAAGCGTGGTGCTGGATTTTCAACTGATATGGAACCATCATGTCAGGAAGCATCCACCTAGTCTGATGGTGTGTTTTATTTTGTAAAGCAAGAATGAATATTGAATTTTTTAAAACACTTCTGCAACATCTGGAGGAACAATCTATGAATTTTTACTTTTGGTCTATGAAAATGGCAAAATAGCAGAGGGATTCCAAGATGGCAACAGAATCAGTCAGGGTGTGTGAGTCTCCGTGTAAATGAGTGTGCATAGGGACAAATATGCCTGCAAGTGTGTTGGCAAGTGGGTGTGTAAGTGTCAGAGTAGGGACGCAAGAACAAGTGGCTTGAGGTCTCCTGCTGAGGCAGCTGACCCGCCCACAGCTTCCGGCATGATTCGCAGCCCAGAGTCAGACACCATCTCCGTGACCCTACCTGCAAGAAACCAGTGGAAAACAGTTGTTGCCAGTGCTGCCCACCACCACAGCCGCTGGCACCAGATTAGATATTGGCAATGGGGACCACAGTGAAAATACAATGGAGGAGCTAGCTGCTGAGTTCCAGTGGAGGAGAAGATGCCGGGACATCCTTGTCACCTTGGTCCTGGTACCTGGGTGGAGACAGGCTCCAGCCTGCCCACACTAGCAGTGGAGCTACTCTCTGAGATTAAGGGGTGAATTCAGCACTTCTTTGAGGTTGATCACTGCTGATACAAAGACGATACCCAGGGTGCAGTGACCCAGAGAGACAGATCTGCTCAAGGAGATCCAGTCACCCCATCCCCATAACTTGAACACTAGTGGAAATGTGGCTGCAACTGGACATGAAGAACCCAGCCTGCAGTGGATGAGTGGAGGTGAGTTTCAAAGTGATCCACCTCCCTTTTCCCAGTGTTCACGAGGCGTGTGACCCAAGAAGTGGGCGACACGATTGGCACATGCAGATGATACGGATTTTTCAGGTCAGCCTGGGCTTTGAGAGAGTCATCTCAATGGGTCAGCCAGCCGAGCTCCAGAGAGGGTCGGTTCGAAGGGCTGGTAAGCTTATCTCTGGAAGTGTCAGCTATAATGAACTGGCAAGCCAAGCCCTGAGAGTGTTGCTGGTTCAGTGGGCTGGCAAGCCTAGCCCCTGGAGTGTCTCAGCTTCAGAGTCTCGCCTTCTTCCAGTAGCTCTCCTGGTTCAGCCAACTTTGTCATCTGAGAAGCCAGCCTGTGGGGTGCACGGCTCCTCAACTCCAATTATCTTCTACAGCTCTTCAGGTCTGGGTTCTTGTCTTGTGCCCAGGAGGAATGAGGAACATGGACAGCCGGAAAGTGAGAAAGCAGGAATTATTGAGAGGACAGAAAAACTCCCACAATGGGAGGGGATACGAAGGGGTTGCCAGTGTGAGGCCAAAAGCTGGTGCTTATATAGCCCTAAGACCAAACCGATAGGCTAGCACTGATGGATCAGTGCTAAGGATGAATTGGTAGGAGATAGAGGCCTAATACTGAGAGGTCAGCCACTCCTTGGCAGTAAGCCGGTTGGTTGTTTTTCCAACCCAGCCCTGAGTATTTAAGCTCTAGCTTGAGAGCAGGTTCATAGGGAGCTTGTTTTCCAATGGGAGTTATCAGACTGAGAGGTGAACCAGGAGTTTGCGACATTGTTACTGGAAGACCGGCTCTGTCTGCCTGCCTAGCTTTTCTCTGGCTATCTCCTCTCTCACAGAGAGGGCTAAACACAGGTGGATATATTGGGGGTGGTTCGTAGCCTCTCCCTGACTGCACAGTTAGCAGGGGAAGAGATCTCGAGGTCAGTTCCCCCACTCTGCTGTGAGCCAAGAGCAGCAGTGCTTTGGTAGTGCCAACAAGGAACCTTAAGTTTCAGAAACTGCCACAAGAGGGTGCACAAGGATTATACGCTTTTGGTTCTTTGTGCTGGTTTGTTTATGCTTTTGAATTATTTCTTTTTTTTTCTTTTTATTTTCTTTCTTTTTTTTTTTAGTTTTCCCTGCTCTTTCTGTATATCTTGCTGAGTGTGTGTATTTCATTGTGTTTTATTCCCTCTATTTTTTCTTTTTTTGACATAAGGAGATATATGAGTGTGAAAATGTCCTCATATAGTCAGTTTTAGTACTTTTTCATGATTTCTCTTTTTACTTGTTTGTCTGTTTCTGATTTGTTTGTTTTTCCTTCTCTACTTTGTTCTCTTCATTGGACTTTCTTCTCCCTTCTCTCTTTTCCAGTTCTTTTCCTTTCCCTTATGCTATTTTGTGCCCAGGACATATAGATGCATTCACATTGCACGAACATACTGTGGGGTGGAGGATGTGGATCCTTGGGGGGCCCAAACCCCAGTCATCTATGATCATGATCTGCAGGCACCTTTTGAACCTTAGCACCCCAAATACACTTAATTCAAATCTCAAAGCTGCAAAAGCACAACACAGCTCCCTGCCCCCAACCCAACTTCAAAAACAAATAAATCCAGAAGCGTTAGTTAAGGAAGAATAGGGTTTGAGCTAACAAAAGTGAAATCTATCCCCTCACTCACTGAGCAATGGAAATAAAGAGAAAAGGAAAATCCATCACAGATGAAGAGAAATCCATGAAAAAACACAGGTAACCCAGATAGTCCTAGAAAGACAGTGCTGGAGAATATAGTCTTTGGAACTCAAATAATGAAGAGTGCCCAGATTGACTGGTCTCAGACCAGAGATGCAGAGATCAGGGAATAAATGGAGACGATGAATAAGAACCAAGAAAAGCAAGACAAAAACATGAAAAAATTAATTACACAGCTGTGATGCAAACCAATAAGAATACAGTCAATGAAATAAATAATAAACTGACAATCATGAAAAGTCAAAATAACCAAGCAGAAGGAATCTCAGAGCTTAAAGACCAAAATATGTAATTAACCCAATCTGCCAAAAACATAGAAAGGAAACTTTAACGATGGAACAAAGCCCACAAGAGATGTGTGATTATATTTAGAGGCTGGTCTCATGCGGAATCAGTATCCCTGAAGCAGAAAAGGAGACTGAGAACACCCTGGAACAAGCATTCCATGAAGAAAGCTTCCCACACCTCATCAGAGACATGACGATGCAAACACAGGACAGTCAGAGAACCCCTGCAAGGCATCAAATGAGAAGACCAACTCCTAGACACATAATAATTTGCATACACAAAGTAGGTATAAAAGACAAAATCTTAAAGGCAGCAAGAGAGAAAGGTCAGACTTCCCACCAGGAAAGACCAGTTAGACTAGCAGCAGAGTTCTCTCCAGAAACACCGCAGGCTAGAAGAGACTGGAGTCCAATTTTCAAAGTTCTTAAAGACAAACAATTCCAACCAAGTGTTTCCTACCCAGCTAAGCAAAGCTTCATCAGTGATGGAGAATTAAAATCCTTCCCAGACATTCAATACCTAAGATTTTATGCTGCCTCCGGTGACCAGCTCTATAGGAGATGCTTAGGAAGGTATTAAGCACAGAAGGAAGAAAAAAGGAACAATCACACATTTCCCAAGAATGCTGGAAAAAAGAGAATCAGCACAGCATGCATCATGACTGCAAAATTGAAAACACACAGATATATCAACCCCAAAATGGAAAGAAAATCAACAAACAACAACAAAAACTTGATAAGATCCTCACAACAGGGTTAAACTCTCACATCTAAAGAATCAGCCTGAATGAGAATAGACTAAATGAACCATTGAAAAGACATAGAATGACAAAGCGGATTAAAAAACACAACCCAAGCCGGGCTCAGTGGCTCAGCCTGCAATCCCGTGCTGTGGGAGGCTGAGATGAGTGGATTACCTGAGCCCATAGGTTCGAGACCTGCCTGGGGAACTTGGCACAACCTCATCTCCACAATAAATCAAAAATTAGCTGGGAGTGGTAGCGCATGCCTGTAGTTCCAGCTACTTGGAAGGCTGAGGCAGAAGGATTGCCGGAGCCCAGCAGGTTGAGGCTGTGGTGGCTGGGAGTGTCCCACTGCACTCCAGTCTGCGCAATAGAGTGAGACTCCAACTCAACAATAAAAAATAAAAATAAATTGAAAAGAAAACAAACGCAACCCAACAGTAGGCTGCCTCCAGAAAATAACTCTCACTACAAAGGACACTCACAGATTCAAAGTTAGAGGATGGAAAACAAATTTTCAGGCAAACAGAACACAAAAGATGGCAGGAGTCAGTATCTTAATATCAGACGAAACAACCTGTAAGCTATCAAAAAATTTTAAAGATACAGAGGACATTACATAATGATAAAATATTCAATCCATCAGAAATAAATTTTCATCCTAAGCATATTTGCATCTGACACGGGAGCACCAGCTTTTATAAAGCTGTTACTAAGTAAACTTAAAAACAGATATTGACTCTAACACTATCATAGTGGGGACATACCCCCAAAACAACCCTAGATAGATCATTGAGACAAAAAATCAACAGGAAATTCCAGAATCTCAATTAGACATTTGATCAAATAGACGTAATAGGTACCAACAGAACACTCCACCCAACAATCATGGGATATACATTCTACTCATCACCACTAGGAACATACTTCAAGACTGACCACATCCTCAGCTATAAATAAAGCATATACAAATTTCATATGCTCAAAATACTGCCATGAACCTTCTCAGACCACAGTGGAATAAAAATAAATATCACCACCAACAAGATTCTCCCAAAACCCACAAAGGCATGGACACTAAACAGCATGATGCTAAGCAACTCCTGGGTCAACATGAAAATCAAAACAGAGATTGAAAGATACCTGGAAACAAATGAAAATGAAGACACATCTTACCAAACCTCTGGGAAACCTTGAAAGCAGTAGTAAGAGGGGAATTCATATCTCTACAAACACACATAAAAAAATGGAAAGATCACAAGTTAACAGCCTAACAAGTCACCCAAGGAAGCTGGAAAAGCAAGCCCACCAAAACTCTAACTTCAGTAGAAGAATCCAGATCACAAAAATAAAAGCCCAAATACAGGACATAGAAGACAAAAGGATAATACAAAAAAATCCATAAAATAAAAGGCTGGTTCTTTAAAAGATAAACAAGACTGATGGTCCACTAGCTAGACTGACCAAGAAAAAGAGAGAAATATCCCAAATAAACTCAATCAGAATCACAAAATATACACAACTGACCCTGAAGAAATACAAATGATAATCAGAGACTACTATGTATGCTTGTATGGAATCAAACTTGAAAATCTGAAGGAAACGGAGGACTTTCTGACATCACAGAACCTCTCCAGATTGAAACAAGAAGAAATCGAGACCCTAAATAGACCAATAACAATCCCAGAAATTGATTATGTCATAAAAAAACTACCTAGCAAAAAAAAAAAAAGCCCTGAACCAGATGACTTTCCAGCAGAATTTTACAAAACATACAAGGAGGAACTGAAACCAATCCTATTGAAAGTATTCCAGGTGATTGAGAAAGATGGAACTCACTCCAAATCATTTTAAGAAGCTAACATCACGTTGATACCCAAGCCAGGTAAAGATCCAGCAAAGAAAGAGATCTACAGGTCAATATCTCTGATGAACATAGATGCTAAAATTCTTAACAAGATCCTAGCAAACGACTCCACAACACATATAAAAAATCATCCACCACGACCAAGTAGGCTTCATCCCTGGGATGCAAGTTTGGTTCAACATTTGCAAGACCATAAATGTAATTAAATACATCAACAGACATAAAAACAAAAACCACATGATTATATCATTAGATGCAGAGAAAGCTTTTGATAAAATCCAGCACCCCTTCTTGATAAAACCCCCGAACATCTAGGCATAGATGGAACATACCTCAAAATAGTAGGAGCCATCCATGAGAAACCCACAGGCAGCATACTGCTAAACAGACAGAAATTGGAACCATTTCCTCTGAAAACTGGAACAAGACAAGGATACCCACTCTCACCCCTCCTGTTTGACATAGTTTTGGAAGTCCTAGCTAAGACAATTAGACAAGAGAAGGAAATCAGGGGTATCGACATAGGAAAAGAGGAAATCAAATTATCCCTCTTTGCAGATGACATGGTTCTATACCTCGAAAACCCAAGAGAATCTGTCAAAAACAACCTTGCACTAATAAAGGACTTTGGTAAAGTCTCAGAGTATAAAATCAATGTGCAAAAGACAGTCGCATTTCTATACACCAATAATAAACAGAAACCCAAATAAAAAGCACAATTCCATTCACAATTGCCACAAAAATTGAAATACCTTGGCATCTTCCTCACCAGTGACGTGAAAGACTTTTACGATGAAAACTACAAGACACTGCTCAAAGAAATCAAAGATGACACAAATAGTGGGAAAATATTCTATGCTCATGGATTGGAAGAGTCA
Organism: Cephalopachus bancanus; assembly: GCA_027257055.1. NCBI lineage: Eukaryota > Metazoa > Chordata > Mammalia > Primates > Tarsiidae > Cephalopachus > Cephalopachus bancanus. Next base: position 1,756 of record JAPVLO010002738.1, on the reverse strand, counting down.
ACATTGTTAAGATGTCCATTCTACCTAAGGCAATCTACAGGTTTAACGAAATACCCATCAAATTTCCAGCAACATTCTTCTACTACCTAAAAACAACAATACTGGAATTCATATGGAAACATACATGAACAAGAATAACCTACACAATCCTCAGCAAAAAAAAAAAAAAAAAAAAAAGCAGGAGGTATCACACTCCCAGACTTTAAACTTTATTATAAAGTTACAATAATCAAAACTGCCTGCTTTTGGTACAAGCATAGGCATATAGATTTGAGATTCCAGAAGCAAAACCTCAGTTTCCCAACCAACTCATCTTCAACAAAGCCTCCACAAATAACCACTGGGGAGATGAGAACCTATTCAGTAAATGGTGCTGGGAAAACTGGCTGGCCACATGCAGAAGATTGACACAAGACCCCTACCTATCCCAATACACAAAAGTCAACTGTAAATGGATCAGAGACCTAAAGGTGAAACCTCAGACCATAAGAACCTTAGAAAATGCAGGAGACCCTCTTATGGAAATTGGAACTGGCAACCAATTCCCGATCAAAACCTCAAGTGCCCATGATATAAGAGGTAAGATAGACAAATGGGACCTTATCAAACTGACAAGCTTCTGCAAAACCAACAAAACCATCAAGAGAGCAGGGAGACAACCCATAGACTGGGAAAAAATATTTGCCAACTGTATGTCTGACAAAGTCCTAACATCTAGGATCTACAAGGAACTCAAACATGCTGAAAAGAAAAAAAACAAACAGACCCATTACAAAGTGGGCAGAAGATATGAATACACAGTTCCTAAAAGAAGACACACGAGCAGCCAACAGATACAGGAAAAAATGTTCAGCCTCACTAGTCATCAAAGAAGTGCAAATTAAAACCACACTGTGATACCACCTAATTCTGGTCAGAATGGCCATCATCAATAACTCAAAAAATAACGGATGCTGGAAAAGATGTGGCAAAAAGGGAACACTTTGACACTGTTGGTGGGAGTGCAAACTAGTACAGCCTCTGTGGAAAACAGTGTGGCGATTCCTAAAAGTTCTAAAAATCGACCTTCCATATGACCCTGCAATCCGCCTACTGGGAATATACCCGGAAGAACTCAAATCACTCTACAAGAAAGATACCTGCACATGTATGTTTATGGCAGCATTGTTCACAATAGCAAGAACATGGAACCAACCATGCTGCCCATCAAAAGAGGACTGGGTTTTTAAAATGTGGTAAATACACACAGTGTAATATTATGCATACATAAAGAACAAAATCATGAACTTTGCAGCAACCTGAATGGACTTAGAGTCCATAATACGGAGTGATCTTTCACAGACACAAAGAGCTGAGAATCACATGTTCTCACTCATAAGTGGACCTTGAACAACGATCATAATACTATAAGAAAAGTTTCTACAGTAGCGGGAAACTGTGTCGGGGGAGTGGGGAGGTGAGATCGACAGTAGTGGGAAACTGCCTGGGGAAGGGAGGGCACACCTCATCAACAAGGGTAACTGCACAATGAATATTTGCATACCTAACCCTGAATGGTACCCCGAGTTTTAAAATTAAAAATTTAAAGGTGAAAAAAATAAAAATTAAAAATAAAGAAAAGAGAAGGAAGTCAGGGATGTGCAAATAGGAACAGAGAATGTCGACACATCTGAGACCAGCAAATTTTTCACATTCCTAATACTGAGAGCAGGTGAAAATCAAAATCAAAAATCGGAAGCTGGTTGCCACAAACTTC
>JAPVLO010002737.1:0-29757 GCA_027257055.1 Cephalopachus bancanus | reverse complement strand
TCGTAAAGGCCAACGGAAGAGCAATTGCTTTGGATAGAATCAAAGACATTTTGGATGTCAATAGGTGAACAAATAATGCTTTCCCAAAAATCACAGTGAATCGGTTATTTCACTGTGTGGCACATGGAGTTGTGCGTGTTTACACAGGAAACATACAATACAGCTCAGTGAGGCATATGCACTCAATGTAGTATAATATACCTTGAAGAGCAACCGGGAGAATCAGGTATGACACAAAAGACAGAGCCAGTATCATACTTGTTGCCCCATTCAGTGAGGTGCAGTTTTGTGGAATGTCTCCCATGGAAGACTCTGATTTTCCGAAAACAAGACAAAAGCTCTCAGGCCTTGTTGGCAAATGAAACAGAAGAGCCATTGCATTCAGGATTAGACGCCTGTGTAAAATAGAAAACTTTTCAGCATTCACCGGTGAATGAAGCATGCTTTGCTACCAATGGCTGTGGAGATCTGGTTCCAGTCAGTGCAGCACATGAAGTTGCAGTCTGCTCACAAAATGCTCCCTGCCTTGTATAGTGTTTATACAGGGAAGCTCTCAGATTGAGGGATGAGAGCATGCACAAAGCCAGCTGAATACAGACTGCCAATGAACAGCAGTGCAGCGCAGGCTGGAATAGCGTGACCCCAGGAATACCCACCTTCAACACCAGTTTCACATAGGCTCTCTGTGCTTATTCATGAATGAAAACGGCACAGCATTGGTAGTCCTGATTAGGTTTACATGCAACAGGGAAAAACAATTTGGAATTCTCCCCATCAAGAGATAATGCTCTCCTGCTCGTAACTGTGGAGTACTTATGTCACTCATGGGGACAGTATGTATTGCAGATTTCTATCCGTGAAACACGGATGTTCCACTCTCCTAAGAAAAGGCCCTCTTGGGAAAGGAACACAAATCAAGGGGACAGGGTGAGAATGAGCTATTACAGCAGGGAGCAATGAAGAATAATAGTCACAGCAAAGAGATAACACTGCAGCACACATTTGGCACAGATTTAACCAAGGAAGATGCCTGTGCACTACAGCCTACGAAAGACAACTCCGAACAGCAGTCCACAGTGTAATTGCTTTCCCATAACAGGAAAAGGTATAGAGAAAGAAAAATTGAGAATTCTTCTCCCGGGTCACACACAGTGCTTTCACACACGTAATGTGAATGTCTCAGATCTCTCATTGTGGAACTATGGAGTTGAGCACTCCTGAACGTGAAATGTTGACAGGCAGCACGCCAAAGCAGTCACCCTGTAGAGCGAAGTAGACATGAAAGGGAACTAGTGACAAACAGGATTACAGCATGCACCAATGCCTTATGGGACTCAATGCCAGAAAATAACAGTGCAGCACATTTTCACGCAGCGTTTTCCAAGGCAGTTTCACATTCCAAACAAGCACAACCAAGGCATTCAGCTCTTTCCCGTCAAGGCGTTTGGCACAGTAACTGTGTATCCTATGACACAAAAATTTGAAAGGGAGAATCGTTTCAGATTGCACCCACTGAATTCACCGGGTAATGCATCCTTACTGTACTATGCAGTTCCCTTTGCCCACCATGTGGCACCATTGAGCTGCACATTCCAATACGTGTCCTATTAAAGAACTCTTAGGTGAAACAAATGCACTCTGCAGAGCATCACTACCAAGGAGAAGAAAACTGTGAGACTCATGTCTTGCAGCATGCACCAAGCTAAAATAACATTGATAGCCCATAAATAGTGCAGCACACATTGGAAAACCTCTGTCGCAAGGAAGATGCACTTTCACAACAAGCCTAACAGAGGCCGTCTACGCTTACTCAGCAAGGCAAATGGGGAAGTAACTGCCTTTCGTCTCATAGAGAAACGCCAACGGGTAAAACTTCTTAGTATTCAAACGGACTTCAAGTACTGCTTTTCTACAAGTAAGTGTGGAGCACTCATTTGCTTCAGTGTGGCACATATTACATGCTCATTCCTGTTTGTGAAGTATTGACACAACCCTCTGCTGTGCTCAATCAAGCTGTACCTTGAGAATCGTGTATTGCACCGTACACCAAGCAGGAAGAAAACTACCAGAAAATAAATAATAATGCAGTAACCTTTTGACACAGCGTTTCCAACCTGATACAGACTCACAACAAGCAAGCGTAGCCTGTCAGCTCTTACTCGTAAAGGCCAACGGAAGAGCAATTGCTTTGGATAGAATCAAAGACATTTTGGATGTCAATAGGTGAACAAATAATGCTTTCCCAAAAATCACAGTGAATCGGTCATTTCACTGTGTGGCACATGGAGTTGTGCGTGTTTACACAGGAAACATACAATACAGCTCAGTGAGGCATATGCACTCAATGTAGTATAATATACCTTGAAGAGCAACCGGGAGAATCAGGTATGACACAAAAGACAGAGCCAGTATCATACTTGTTGCCCCATTCAGTGAGGTGCAGTTTTGTGGAATGTCTCCCATGGAAGACTCTGATTTTCCGGAAACAAGACAAAGCTCTCAGGCCTTGTTGGCAAATGAAACAGAAGAGCCATTGCATTCAGGATTAGACGCCTGTGTAAAATAGAAAACTTTTCAGCATTCACCGGTGAATGAAGCATGCTTTGCTACCAATGGCTGTGGAGATCTGGTTCCAGTCAGTGCAGCACATGAAGTTGCAGTCTGCTCACAAAATGCTCCCTGCCTTGTATAGTGTTTATACAGGGAAGCTCTCAGATTGAGGGATGAGAGCATGCACAAAGCCAGCTGAATACAGACTGCCAATGAACAGCAGTGCAGCGCAGGCTGGAATAGCGTGTCCCCAGGAAGACCCACTTTTAACACCAGTTTCACATAGGCTCTCCGTGCTTATTCATGAATGAAAACGGCACAGCATTGGTAGTCCTGATTAGGTTTACATGCAACAGGGAAAAACAATTTGGAATTCTCCCCATCAAGAGATAATGCTCTCCTGCTCGTAACTGTGGAGTACTTATGTCACTCATGGGGACAGTATGTATTGCAGATTTCTATCCGTGAAACACGGATGTTCCACTCTCCTAAGAAAAGGCCCTCTTGGGAAAGGAACACGAATCAAGGGGACAGAGTGAGAATGAGCTATTACAGCAGGCAGCAATAAAGAATAATAGTCACAGCAAAGAGATAACAGTGCAGCACACATTTGCCACAGATTTAACCAAGGAAGATGCCTGTGCACTACAGCCTACGAAAGGCAACTCCGAACAGCAGTTCACAGTGTAATTGCTTTCCCATAGCAGGAAAAGGTATAGAGAAAGAAAAATTCAGAATTCTTCTCCCGGGTCACACACAGTGCTTTTTCCCCACGTAATGTGTATGTCTCAGATCACTCATTGGGAACTGTGGAGTTGAGCACTCCTGAACTTGAAATGGTGACAAGCCGCACGCCAAAGCAGTCACCATGTAGAGCTTAGTAGACATGAAAGGGAACTAGTGAGAAACAGGATTACAGCATGCACCAATGCCTTATGGGACTCAATGCCAGAAAATAACAGTGCAGCACACTTTTCACACAGCGTTTTCCAAGGCAGATTCACATTCCAAACAAGCACAACCAAGGCATTCAGCTCTTTCCCGTCTAGGCGTTTGGCAGAGTAATTGTGTATCCTACGACACACAAATTTGAAAGGAGAGAGGTTTCAGATTGCACCCAGTGAAATCACCTGGTTATGCATCCTTACTGTACTATGCAGTCCCCTTTGCCCACCATGTGGCAACATTGAGTTGCACATTCCAATAGGTGTCCTATTAAAGAACTCTTAGGTGAAACAAATGCACTCTGCGGAGCATCACTACCAATGAGAAGGAAACTGTGAGACTCATGTATTGCAGCATGCACCAAGCTAAAATAACATTGATAGCCCATCAATAGTGCAGCACACATTGGAAAACCTCTGTCGCAAGGAAGATGCACTTTCACAACAAGCCTAACAGAGGCCGTCTACGCTTACTCAGCAAGGCAAATGGGAAGTAACTGCCTTTCGTCCATAGAGAAACGCCAACGGGTAAAACTTTTTAGCATTCAAACAGACTTCAAGTACTGCTTTTCTACAAGTAAGTGTGGAGCACTCATTTGCTTCAGTGTGGCACATATTACATGCTCATTCCTGTTTGTGAAGTATTGACACAACCCTCTGCTGTGCTCAATCAAGCTGTACCTTGAGAATCGTGTATTGCACCGTACACCAAGCAGGAAGAAAACTACCAGAAAATAAATAATAATGCAGTAACCTTTTGACACAGCGTTTCCCAACCTGATACAGACTCACAACAAGCAAGCGTAGCCTGTCAGCTCTTACTCGTAAAGGCCAACGGAAGAGCAATTGCTTTGGATAGAATCAAAGACATTTTGGATGTCAATAGGTGAACAAATAATGCTTTCCCAAAAATCACAGTGAATCGGTTATTTCACTGTGTGGCACCATGGAGTTGTGCGTGTTTACACAGGAAACATACAATACAGCTCAGTGAGGCATATGCACTCAATGTAGTATAATATACCTTGAAGAGCAACCGGGAGAATCAGGTATGACACAAAAGACAGAGCCAGTATCATACTTGTTGCCCCATTCAGTGAGGTGCAGTTTTGTGGAATGTCTCCCATGGAAGACTCTGATTTTCCGAAAACAAGACAAAGCTCTCAGGCCTTGTTGGCAAATGAAACAGAAGAGCCATTGCATTCAGGATTAGACGCCTGTGTAAAATAGAAAACTTTTCAGCATTCACCGGTGAATGAAGCATGCTTTGCTACCAATGGCTGTGGAGATCTGGTTCCAGTCAGTGCAGCACATGAAGTTGCAGTCTGCTCACAAAATGCTCCCTGCCTTGTATAGTGTTTATACAGGGAAGCTCTCAGATTGAGGGATGAGAGCATGCACAAAGCCAGCTGAATACAGACTGCCAATGAACAGCAGTGCAGCGCAGGCTGGAATAGCGTGACCCCAGGAATACCCACCTTCAACACCAGTTTCACATAGGCTCTCTGTGCTTATTCATGAATGAAAACGGCACAGCATTGGTAGTCCTGATTAGGTTTACATGCAACAGGGAAAAACAATTTGGAATTCTCCCCATCAAGAGATAATGCTCTCCTGCTCGTAACTGTGGAGTACTTATGTCACTCATGGGGACAGTATGTATTGCAGATTTCTATCCGTGAAACACGGATGTTCCACTCTCCTAAGAAAAGGCCCTCTTGGGAAAGGAACACAAATCAAGGGGACAGGGTGAGAATGAGCTATTACAGCAGGGAGCAATGAAGAATAATAGTCACAGCAAAGAGATAACACTGCAGCACACATTTGGCACAGATTTAACCAAGGAAGATGCCTGTGCACTACAGCCTACGAAAGACAACTCCGAACAGCAGTCCACAGTGTAATTGCTTTCCCATAACAGGAAAAGGTATAGAGAAAGAAAAATTGAGAATTCTTCTCCCGGGTCACACACAGTGCTTTCACACACGTAATGTGAATGTCTCAGATCTCTCATTGTGGAACTATGGAGTTGAGCACTCCTGAACGTGAAATGTTGACAGGCAGCACGCCAAAGCAGTCACCCTGTAGAGCGAAGTAGACATGAAAGGGAACTAGTGAGAAACAGGATTACAGCATGCACCAATGCCTTATGGGACTCAATGCCAGAAAATAACAGTGCAGCACATTTTCACGCAGCGTTTTCCAAGGCAGTTTCACATTCCAAACAAGCACAACCAAGGCATTCAGCTCTTTCCCGTCAAGGCGTTTGGCACAGTAACTGTGTATCCTATGACACAAAAATTTGAAAGGGAGAATCGTTTCAGATTGCACCCACTAAAATTTCACCGGGTAATGCATCCTTACTGTACTATGCAGTTCCCTTTGCCCACCATGTGGCACCATTGAGCTGCACATTCCAATACGTGTCCTATTAAAGAACTCTTAGGTGAAACAAATGCACTCTGCAGAGCATCACTACCAAGGAGAAGAAAACTGTGAGACTCATGTCTTGCAGCATGCACCAAGCTAAAATAACATTGATAGCCCATAAATAGTGCAGCACACATTGGAAAACCTCTGTCGCAAGGAAGATGCACTTTCACAACAAGCCTAACAGAGGCCGTCTACGCTTACTCAGCAAGGCAAATGGGGAAGTAACTGCCTTTCGTCTCATAGAGAAACGCCAACGGGTAAAACTTCTTAGTATTCAAACGGACTTCAAGTACTGCTTTTCTACAAGTAAGTGTGGAGCACTCATTTGCTTCAGTGTGGCACATATTACATGCTCATTCCTGTTTGTGAAGTATTGACACAACCCTCTGCTGTGCTCAATCAAGCTGTACCTTGAGAATCGTGTATTGCACCGTACACCAAGCAGGAAGAAAACTACCAGAAAATAAATAATAATGCAGTAACCTTTTGACACAGCGTTTCCCAACCTGATACAGACTCACAACAAGCAAGCGTAGCCTGTCAGCTCTTACTCGTAAAGGCCAACGGAAGAGCAATTGCTTTGGATAGAATCAAAGACATTTTGGATGTCAATAGGTGAACAAATAATGCTTTCCCAAAAATCACAGTGAATGGGTTTATTTCACTGTGTGGCACATGGAGTTGTGCGTGTTTACACAGGAAACATACAATACAGCTCAGTGAGGCATATGCACTCAATGTAGTATAATATACCTTGAAGAGCAACCGGGAGAATCAGGTATGACACAAAAGACAGAGCCAGTATCATACTTGTTGCCCCATTCAGTGAGGTGCAGTTTTGTGGAATGTCTCCCATGGAAGACTCTGATTTTCCGAAACAAGACAAAGCTCTCAGGCCTTGTTGGCAAATGAAACAGAAGAGCCATTGCATTCAGGATTAGACGCCTGTGTAAAATAGAAAACTTTTCAGCATTCACCGGTGAATGAAGCATGCTTTGCTACCAATGGCTGTGGAGATCTGGTTCCAGTCAGTGCAGCACATGAAGTTGCAGTCTGCTCACAAAATGCTCCCTGCCTTGTATAGTGTTTATACAGGGAAGCTCTCAGATTGAGGGATGAGAGCATGCACAAAGCCAGCTGAATACAGACTGCCAATGAACAGCAGTGCAGCGCAGGCTGGAATAGCGTGACCCCAGGAATACCCACCTTCAACACCAGTTTCACATAGGCTCTCTGTGCTTATTCATGAATGAAAACGGCACAGCATTGGTAGTCCTGATTAGGTTTACATGCAACAGGGAAAAACAATTTGGAATTCTCCCCATCAAGAGATAATGCTCTCCTGCTCGTAACTGTGGAGTACTTATGTCACTCATGGGGACAGTATGTATTGCAGATTTCTATCCGTGAAACACGGATGTTCCACTCTCCTAAGAAAAGGCCCTCTTGGGAAAGGAACACAAATCAAGGGGACAGGTGAGAATGAGCTATTACAGCAGGGAGCAATGAAGAATAATAGTCACAGCAAAGAGATAACACTGCAGCACACATTTGGCACAGATTTAACCAAGGAAGATGCCTGTGCACTACAGCCTACGAAAGACAACTCCGAACAGCAGTCCACAGTGTAATTGCTTTCCCATAACAGGAAAAGGTATAGAGAAAGAAAAATTGAGAATTCTTCTCCCGGGTCACACACAGTGCTTTCACACACGTAATGTGAATGTCTCAGATCTCTCATTGTGGAACTATGGAGTTGAGCACTCCTGAACGTGAAATGTTGACAGGCAGCACGCCAAAGCAGTCACCCTGTAGAGCGAAGTAGACATGAAAGGGAACTAGTGACAAACAGGATTACAGCATGCACCAATGCCTTATGGGACTCAATGCCAGAAAATAACAGTGCAGCACATTTTCACGCAGCGTTTTCCAAGGCAGTTTCACATTCCAAACAAGCACAACCAAGGCATTCAGCTCTTTCCCGTCAAGGCGTTTGGCACAGTAACTGTGTATCCTACGACACAAAAATTTGAAAGGGAGAATCGTTTCAGATTGCACCCACTGAAATCACCGGGTAATGCATCCTTACTGTACTATGCAGTTCCCTTTGCCCACCATGTGGCACCATTGAGCTGCACATTCCAATACGTGTCCTATTAAAGAACTCTTAGGTGAAACAAATGCACTCTGCAGAGCATCACTACCAAGGAGAAGAAAACTGTGAGACTCATGTCTTGCAGCATGCACCAAGCTAAAATAACATTGATAGCCCATAAATAGTGCAGCACACATTGGAAAACCTCTGTCGCAAGGAAGATGCACTTTCACAACAAGCCTAACAGAGGCCGTCTACGCTTACTCAGCAAGGCAAATGGGGAAGTAACTGCCTTTCGTCTCATAGAGAAACGCCAACGGGTAAAACTTCTTAGTATTCAAACGGACTTCAAGTACTGCTTTTCTACAAGTAAGTGTGGAGCACTCATTTGCTTCAGTGTGGCACATATTACATGCTCATTCCTGTTTGTGAAGTATTGACACAACCCTCTGCTGTGCTCAATCAAGCTGTACCTTGAGAATCGTGTATTGCACCGTACACCAAGCAGGAAGAAAACTACCAGAAAATAAATAATAATGCAGTAACCTTTTGACACAGCGTTTCCCAACCTGATACAGACTCACAACAAGCAAGCGTAGCCTGTCAGCTCTTACTCGTAAAGGCCAACGGAAGAGCAATTGCTTTGGATAGAATCAAAGACATTTTGGATGTCAATAGGTGAACAAATAATGCTTTCCCAAAAATCACAGTGAATCGGTTATTTCACTGTGTGGCACCATGGAGTTGTGCGTGTTTACACAGGAAACATACAATACAGCTCAGTGAGGCATATGCACTCAATGTAGTAAAAATATACCTTGAAGAGCAACCGGGAGAATCAGGTATGACACAAAAGACAGAGCCAGTATCATACTTGTTGCCCCATTCAGTGAGGTGCAGTTTTGTGGAATGTCTCCCATGGAAGACTCTGATTTTCCGAAAACAAGACAAAAGCTCTCAGGCCTTGTTGGCAAATGAAACAGAAGAGCCATTGCATTCAGGATTAGACGCCTGTGTAAAATAGAAAACTTTTCAGCATTCACCGGTGAATGAAGCATGCTTTGCTACCAATGGCTGTGGAGATCTGGTTCCAGTCAGTGCAGCACATGAAGTTGCAGTCTGCTCACAAAATGCTCCCTGCCTTGTATAGTGTTTATACAGGGAAGCTCTCAGATTGAGGGATGAGAGCATGCCAAAGCCAGCTGAATACAGACTGCCAATGAACAGCAGTGCAGCGCAGGCTGGAATAGCGTGACCCCAGGAATACCCACCTTCAACACCAGTTTCACATAGGCTCTCTGTGCTTATTCATGAATGAAAACGGCACAGCATTGGTAGTCCTGATTAGGTTTACATGCAACAGGGAAAAACAATTTGGAATTCTCCCCATCAAGAGATAATGCTCTCCTGCTCGTAACTGTGGAGTACTTATGTCACTCATGGGGACAGTATGTATTGCAGATTTCTATCCGTGAAACACGGATGTTCCACTCTCCTAAGAAAAGGCCCTCTTGGGAAAGGAACACAAATCAAGGGGACAGGGTGAGAATGAGCTATTACAGCAGGGAGCAATGAAGAATAATAGTCACAGCAAAGAGATAACACTGCAGCACACATTTGGCACAGATTTAACCAAGGAAGATGCCTGTGCACTACAGCCTACGAAAGACAACTCCGAACAGCAGTCCACAGTGTAATTGCTTTCCCATAACAGGAAAAGGTATAGAGAAAGAAAAATTGAGAATTCTTCTCCCGGGTCACACACAGTGCTTTCACACACGTAATGTGAATGTCTCAGATCTCTCATTGTGGAACTATGGAGTTGAGCACTCCTGAACGTGAAATGTTGACAGGCAGCACGCCAAAGCAGTCACCCTGTAGAGCGAAGTAGACATGAAAGGGAACTAGTGACAAACAGGATTACAGCATGCACCAATGCCTTATGGGACTCAATGCCAGAAAATAACAGTGCAGCACATTTTCACGCAGCGTTTTCCAAGGCAGTTTCACATTCCAAACAAGCACAACCAAGGCATTCAGCTCTTTCCCGTCAAGGCGTTTGGCACAGTAACTGTGTATCCTATGACACAAAAATTTGAAAGGGAGAATCGTTTCAGATTGCACCCACTGAATTCACCGGGTAATGCATCCTTACTGTACTATGCAGTTCCCTTTGCCCACCATGTGGCACCATTGAGCTGCACATTCCAATACGTGTCCTATTAAAGAACTCTTAGGTGAAACAAATGCACTCTGCAGAGCATCACTACCAAGGAGAAGAAAACTGTGAGACTCATGTCTTGCAGCATGCACCAAGCTAAAATAACATTGATAGCCCATAAATAGTGCAGCACACATTGGAAAACCTCTGTCGCAAGGAAGATGCACTTTCACAACAAGCCTAACAGAGGCCGTCTACGCTTACTCAGCAAGGCAAATGGGGAAGTAACTGCCTTTCGTCTCATAGAGAAACGCCAACGGGTAAAACTTCTTAGTATTCAAACGGACTTCAAGTACTGCTTTTCTACAAGTAAGTGTGGAGCACTCATTTGCTTCAGTGTGGCACATATTACATGCTCATTCCTGTTTGTGAAGTATTGACACAACCCTCTGCTGTGCTCAATCAAGCTGTACCTTGAGAATCGTGTATTGCACCGTACACCAAGCAGGAAGAAAACTACCAGAAAATAAATAATAATGCAGTAACCTTTTGACACAGCGTTTCCCAACCTGATACAGACTCACAACAAGCAAGCGTAGCCTGTCAGCTCTTACTCGTAAAGGCCAACGGAAGAGCAATTGCTTTGGATAGAATCAAAGACATTTTGGATGTCAATAGGTGAACAAATAATGCTTTCCCAAAAATCACAGTGAATCGGTTATTTCACTGTGTGGCAACATGGAGTTGTGCGTGTTTACACAGGAAACATACAATACAGCTCAGTGAGGCATATGCACTCAATGTAGTATAATATACCTTGAAGAGCAACCGGGAGAATCAGGTATGACACAAAAGACAGAGCCAGTATCATACTTGTTGCCCCATTCAGTGAGGTGCAGTTTTGTGGAATGTCTCCCATGGAAGACTCTGATTTTCCGAAACAAGACAAAGCTCTCAGGCCTTGTTGGCAAATGAAACAGAAGAGCCATTGCATTCAGGATTAGACGCCTGTGTAAAATAGAAAACTTTTCAGCATTCACCGGTGAATGAAGCATGCTTTGCTACCAATGGCTGTGGAGATCTGGTTCCAGTCAGTGCAGCACATGAAGTTGCAGTCTGCTCACAAAATGCTCCCTGCCTTGTATAGTGTTTATACAGGGAAGCTCTCAGATTGAGGGATGAGAGCATGCACAAAGCCAGCTGAATACAGACTGCCAATGAACAGCAGTGCAGCGCAGGCTGGAATAGCGTGACCCCAGGAATACCCACCTTCAACACCAGTTTCACATAGGCTCTCTGTGCTTATTCATGAATGAAAACGGCACAGCATTGGTAGTCCTGATTAGGTTTACATGCAACAGGGAAAAACAATTTGGAATTCTCCCCATCAAGAGATAATGCTCTCCTGCTCGTAACTGTGGAGTACTTATGTCACTCATGGGGACAGTATGTATTGCAGATTTCTATCCGTGAAACACGGATGTTCCACTCTCCTAAGAAAAGGCCCTCTTGGGAAAGGAACACAAATCAAGGGGACAGGGTGAGAATGAGCTATTACAGCAGGGAGCAATGAAGAATAATAGTCACAGCAAAGAGATAACACTGCAGCACACATTTGGCACAGATTTAACCAAGGAAGATGCCTGTGCACTACAGCCTACGAAAGACAACTCCGAACAGCAGTCCACAGTGTAATTGCTTTCCCATAACAGGAAAAGGTATAGAGAAAGAAAAATTGAGAATTCTTCTCCCGGGTCACACACAGTGCTTTCACACACGTAATGTGAATGTCTCAGATCTCTCATTGTGGAACTATGGAGTTGAGCACTCCTGAACGTGAAATGTTGACAGGCAGCACGCCAAAGCAGTCACCCTGTAGAGCGAAGTAGACATGAAAGGGAACTAGTGACAAACAGGATTACAGCATGCACCAATGCCTTATGGGACTCAATGCCAGAAAATAACAGTGCAGCACATTTTCACGCAGCGTTTTCCAAGGCAGTTTCACATTCCAAACAAGCACAACCAAGGCATTCAGCTCTTTCCCGTCAAGGCGTTTGGCACAGTAACTGTGTATCCTATGACACAAAAATTTGAAAGGGAGAATCGTTTCAGATTGCACCCACTGAATTCACCGGGTAATGCATCCTTACTGTACTATGCAGTTCCCTTTGCCCACCATGTGGCACCATTGAGCTGCACATTCCAATACGTGTCCTATTAAAGAACTCTTAGGTGAAACAAATGCACTCTGCAGAGCATCACTACCAAGGAGAAGAAAACTGTGAGACTCATGTCTTGCAGCATGCACCAAGCTAAAATAACATTGATAGCCCATAAATAGTGCAGCACACATTGGAAAACCTCTGTCGCAAGGAAGATGCACTTTCACAACAAGCCTAACAGAGGCCGTCTACGCTTACTCAGCAAGGCAAATGGGGAAGTAACTGCCTTTCGTCTCATAGAGAAACGCCAACGGGTAAAACTTCTTAGTATTCAAACGGACTTCAAGTACTGCTTTTCTACAAGTAAGTGTGGAGCACTCATTTGCTTCAGTGTGGCACATATTACATGCTCATTCCTGTTTGTGAAGTATTGACACAACCCTCTGCTGTGCTCAATCAAGCTGTACCTTGAGAATCGTGTATTGCACCGTACACCAAGCAGGAAGAAAACTACCAGAAAATAAATAATAATGCAGTAACCTTTTGACACAGCGTTTCCCAACCTGATACAGACTCACAACAAGCAAGCGTAGCCTGTCAGCTCTTACTCGTAAAGGCCAACGGAAGAGCAATTGCTTTGGATAGAATCAAAGACATTTTGGATGTCAATAGGTGAACAAATAATGCTTTCCCAAAAATCACAGTGAATCGGTCATTTCACTGTGTGGCACATGGAGTTGTGCGTGTTTACACAGGAAACATACAATACAGCTCAGTGAGGCATATGCACTCAATGTAGTATAATATACCTTGAAGAGCAACCGGGAGAATCAGGTATGACACAAAAGACAGAGCCAGTATCATACTTGTTGCCCCATTCAGTGAGGTGCAGTTTTGTGGAATGTCTCCCATGGAAGACTCTGATTTTCCGAAAACAAGACAAAAGCTCTCAGGCCTTGTTGGCAAATGAAACAGAAGAGCCATTGCATTCAGGATTAGACGCCTGTGTAAAATAGAAAACTTTTCAGCATTCACCGGTGAATGAAGCATGCTTTGCTACCAATGGCTGTGGAGATCTGGTTCCAGTCAGTGCAGCACATGAAGTTGCAGTCTGCTCACAAAATGCTCCCTGCCTTGTATAGTGTTTATACAGGGAAGCTCTCAGATTGAGGGATGAGAGCATGCACAAAGCCAGCTGAATACAGACTGCCAATGAACAGCAGTGCAGCGCAGGCTGGAATAGCGTGTCCCCAGGAATACCCACCTTCAACACCAGTTTCACATAGGCTCTCTGTGCTTATTCATGAATGAAAACGGCACAGCATTGGTAGTCCTGATTAGGTTTACATGCAACAGGGAAAAACAATTTGGAATTCTCCCCATCAAGAGATAATGCTCTCCTGCTCGTAACTGTGGAGTACTTATGTCACTCATGGGGACAGTATGTATTGCAGATTTCTATCCGTGAAACACGGATGTTCCACTCTCCTAAGAAAAGGCCCTCTTGGGAAAGGAACACAAATCAAGGGGACAGAGTGAGAATGAGCTATTACAGCAGGGAGCAATGAAGAATAATAGTCACAGCAAAGAGATAACACTGCAGCACACATTTGGCACAGATTTAACCAAGGAAGATGCCTGTGCACTACAGCCTACGAAAGACAACTCCGAACAGCAGTCCACAGTGTAATTGCTTTCCCATACAGGAAAAGGTATAGAGAAAGAAAATTGAGAATTCTTCTCCCGGGTCACACACAGTGCTTTCCACACGTAATGTGAATGTCTCAGATCTCTCATTGTGGAACTGTGGAGTTGAGCACTCCTGAACGTGAAATGTTGACAAGCCGCACGCCAAAGCAGTCACCCTGTAGAGCGAAGTAGACATGAAAGGGAACTAGTGAGAACAGGATTACAGCATGCACCAATGCCTTATGGGACTCAATGCCAGAAAATAACAGTGCAGCACATTTTCACACAGCGTTTTCCAAGGCAGTTTCACATTCCAAACAAGCACAACCAAGGCATTCAGCTCTTTCCCGTCAAGGCGTTTGGCACAGTAACTGTGTATCCTACGACACAAAAATTTGAAAGGGAGAATCGTTTCAGATTGCACCCACTGAAATTTACCGGGTAATGCATCCTTACTGTACTATGCAGTTCCCTTTGCCCACCATGTGGCAACATTGAGCTTTCACATTCCAATACGTGTCCTATTAAAGAACTCTTAGGTCAAACAAATGCACTCTGCAGAGCATCACTACCAAGGAGAAGAAAACTGTGAGACTCATGTCTTGCAGCATGCACCAAGCTAAAATAACATTGATAGCCCATAAATAGTGCAGCACACATTGGAAAACCTCTGTCGCAAGGAAGATGCACTTTCACAACAAGCCTAACAGAGGCCGTCTACGCTTACTCAGCAAGGCAAATGGGGAAGTAACTGCCTTTCGTCTCATAGAGAAACGCCAACGGGTAAAACTTTTAGTATTCAAACGACTTCAAGTACTGCTTTTCTACAAGTAAGTGTGGAGCACTCATTTGCTTCAGTGTGGCACATATTACATGCTCATTCCTGTTTGTGAAGTATTGACACAACCCTCTGCTGTGCTCAATCAAGCTGTACCTTGAGAATCGTGTATTGCACCGTACACCAAGCAGGAAGAAAACTACCAGAAAATAAATAATAATGCAGTAACCTTTTGACACAGCGTTTCCCAACCTGATACAGACTCACAACAAGCAAGCGTAGCCTGTCAGCTCTTACTCGTAAAGGCCAACGGAAGAGCAATTGCTTTGGATAGAATCAAAGACATTTTGGATGTCAATAGGTGAACAAATAATGCTTTCCCAAAAATCACAGTGAATCGGTTATTTCACTGTGTGGCACCATGGAGTTGTGCGTGTTTACACAGGAAACATACAATACAGCTCAGTGAGGCATATGCACTCAATGTAGTATAATATACCTTGAAGAGCAACCGGGAGAATCAGGTATGACACAAAAGACAGAGCCAGTATCATACTTGTTGCCCCATTCAGTGAGGTGCAGTTTTGTGGAATGTCTCCCATGGAAGACTCTGATTTTCCGAAAACAAGACAAAAGCTCTCAGGCCTTGTTGGCAAATGAAACAGAAGAGCCATTGCATTCAGGATTAGACGCCTGTGTAAAATAGAAAACTTTTCAGCATTCACCGGTGAATGAAGCATGCTTTGCTACCAATGGCTGTGGAGATCTGGTTCCAGTCAGTGCAGCACATGAAGTTGCAGTCTGCTCACAAAATGCTCCCTGCCTTGTATAGTGTTTATACAGGGAAGCTCTCAGATTGAGGGATGAGAGCATGCACAAAGCCAGCTGAATACAGACTGCCAATGAACAGCAGTGCAGCGCAGGCTGGAATAGCGTGACCCCAGGAATACCCACCTTCAACACCAGTTTCACATAGGCTCTCTGTGCTTATTCATGAATGAAAACGGCACAGCATTGGTAGTCCTGATTAGGTTTACATGCAACAGGGAAAAACAATTTGGAATTCTCCCCATCAAGAGATAATGCTCTCCTGCTCGTAACTGTGGAGTACTTATGTCACTCATGGGGACAGTATGTATTGCAGATTTCTATCCGTGAAACACGGATGTTCCACTCTCCTAAGAAAAGGCCCTCTTGGGAAAGGAACACAAATCAAGGGGACAGGGTGAGAATGAGCTATTACAGCAGGGAGCAATGAAGAATAATAGTCACAGCAAAGAGATAACACTGCAGCACACATTTGGCACAGATTTAACCAAGGAAGATGCCTGTGCACTACAGCCTACGAAAGACAACTCCGAACAGCAGTCCACAGTGTAATTGCTTTCCCATAACAGGAAAAGGTATAGAGAAAGAAAAATTGAGAATTCTTCTCCCGGGTCACACACAGTGCTTTCACACACGTAATGTGAATGTCTCAGATCTCTCATTGTGGAACTATGGAGTTGAGCACTCCTGAACGTGAAATGTTGACAGGCAGCACGCCAAAGCAGTCACCCTGTAGAGCGAAGTAGACATGAAAGGGAACTAGTGACAAACAGGATTACAGCATGCACCAATGCCTTATGGGACTCAATGCCAGAAAATAACAGTGCAGCACATTTTCACGCAGCGTTTTCCAAGGCAGTTTCACATTCCAAACAAGCACAACCAAGGCATTCAGCTCTTTCCCGTCAAGGCGTTTGGCACAGTAACTGTGTATCCTATGACACAAAAATTTGAAAGGGAGAATCGTTTCAGATTGCACCCACTGAATTCACCGGGTAATGCATCCTTACTGTACTATGCAGTTCCCTTTGCCCACCATGTGGCACCATTGAGCTGCACATTCCAATACGTGTCCTATTAAAGAACTCTTAGGTGAAACAAATGCACTCTGCAGAGCATCACTACCAAGGAGAAGAAAACTGTGAGACTCATGTCTTGCAGCATGCACCAAGCTAAAATAACATTGATAGCCCATAAATAGTGCAGCACACATTGGAAAACCTCTGTCGCAAGGAAGATGCACTTTCACAACAAGCCTAACAGAGGCCGTCTACGCTTACTCAGCAAGGCAAATGGGGAAGTAACTGCCTTTCGTCTCATAGAGAAACGCCAACGGGTAAAACTTCTTAGTATTCAAACGGACTTCAAGTACTGCTTTTCTACAAGTAAGTGTGGAGCACTCATTTGCTTCAGTGTGGCACATATTACATGCTCATTCCTGTTTGTGAAGTATTGACACAACCCTCTGCTGTGCTCAATCAAGCTGTACCTTGAGAATCGTGTATTGCACCGTACACCAAGCAGGAAGAAAACTACCAGAAAATAAATAATAATGCAGTAACCTTTTGACACAGCGTTTCCCAACCTGATACAGACTCACAACAAGCAAGCGTAGCCTGTCAGCTCTTACTCGTAAAGGCCAACGGAAGAGCAATTGCTTTGGATAGAATCAAAGACATTTTGGATGTCAATAGGTGAACAAATAATGCTTTCCCAAAAATCACAGTGAATCGGTTATTTCACTGTGTGGCACATGGAGTTGTGCGTGTTTACACAGGAAACATACAATACAGCTCAGTGAGGCATATGCACTCAATGTAGTATAATATACCTTGAAGAGCAACCGGGAGAATCAGGTATGACACAAAAGACAGAGCCAGTATCATACTTGTTGCCCCATTCAGTGAGGTGCAGTTTTGTGGAATGTCTCCCATGGAAGACTCTGATTTTCCGAAAACAAGACAAAAGCTCTCAGGCCTTGTTGGCAAATGAAACAGAAGAGCCATTGCATTCAGGATTAGACGCCTGTGTAAAATAGAAAACTTTTCAGCATTCACCGGTGAATGAAGCATGCTTTGCTACCAATGGCTGTGGAGATCTGGTTCCAGTCAGTGCAGCACATGAAGTTGCAGTCTGCTCACAAAATGCTCCCTGCCTTGTATAGTGTTTATACAGGGAAGCTCTCAGATTGAGGGATGAGAGCATGCACAAAGCCAGCTGAATACAGACTGCCAATGAACAGCAGTGCAGCGCAGGCTGGAATAGCGTGACCCCAGGAATACCCACCTTCAACACCAGTTTCACATAGGCTCTCTGTGCTTATTCATGAATGAAAACGGCACAGCATTGGTAGTCCTGATTAGGTTTACATGCAACAGGGAAAAACAATTTGGAATTCTCCCCATCAAGAGATAATGCTCTCCTGCTCGTAACTGTGGAGTACTTATGTCACTCATGGGGACAGTATGTATTGCAGATTTCTATCCGTGAAACACGGATGTTCCACTCTCCTAAGAAAAGGCCCTCTTGGGAAAGGAACACAAATCAAGGGGACAGGGTGAGAATGAGCTATTACAGCAGGGAGCAATGAAGAATAATAGTCACAGCAAAGAGATAACACTGCAGCACACATTTGGCACAGATTTAACCAAGGAAGATGCCTGTGCACTACAGCCTACGAAAGACAACTCCGAACAGCAGTCCACAGTGTAATTGCTTTCCCATAACAGGAAAAGGTATAGAGAAAGAAAAATTGAGAATTCTTCTCCCGGGTCACACACAGTGCTTTCACACACGTAATGTGAATGTCTCAGATCTCTCATTGTGGAACTATGGAGTTGAGCACTCCTGAACGTGAAATGTTGACAGGCAGCACGCCAAAGCAGTCACCCTGTAGAGCGAAGTAGACATGAAAGGGAACTAGTGACAAACAGGATTACAGCATGCACCAATGCCTTATGGGACTCAATGCCAGAAAATAACAGTGCAGCACATTTTCACGCAGCGTTTTCCAAGGCAGTTTCACATTCCAAACAAGCACAACCAAGGCATTCAGCTCTTTCCCGTCAAGGCGTTTGGCACAGTAACTGTGTATCCTATGACACAAAAATTTGAAAGGGAGAATCGTTTCAGATTGCACCCACTGAATTCACCGGGTAATGCATCCTTACTGTACTATGCAGTTCCCTTTGCCCACCATGTGGCACCATTGAGCTGCACATTCCAATACGTGTCCTATTAAAGAACTCTTAGGTGAAACAAATGCACTCTGCAGAGCATCACTACCAAGGAGAAGAAAACTGTGAGACTCATGTCTTGCAGCATGCACCAAGCTAAAATAACATTGATAGCCCATAAATAGTGCAGCACACATTGGAAAACCTCTGTCGCAAGGAAGATGCACTTTCACAACAAGCCTAACAGAGGCCGTCTACGCTTACTCAGCAAGGCAAATGGGGAAGTAACTGCCTTTCGTCTCATAGAGAAACGCCAACGGGTAAAACTTCTTAGTATTCAAACGGACTTCAAGTACTGCTTTTCTACAAGTAAGTGTGGAGCACTCATTTGCTTCAGTGTGGCACATATTACATGCTCATTCCTGTTTGTGAAGTATTGACACAACCCTCTGCTGTGCTCAATCAAGCTGTACCTTGAGAATCGTGTATTGCACCGTACACCAAGCAGGAAGAAAACTACCAGAAAATAAATAATAATGCAGTAACCTTTTGACACAGCGTTTCCCAACCTGATACAGACTCACAACAAGCAAGCGTAGCCTGTCAGCTCTTACTCGTAAAGGCCAACGGAAGAGCAATTGCTTTGGATAGAATCAAAGACATTTTGGATGTCAATAGGTGAACAAATAATGCTTTCCCAAAAATCACAGTGAATCGGTCATTTCACTGTGTGGCACACATGGAGTTGTGCGTGTTTACACAGGAAACATACAATACAGCTCAGTGAGGCATATGCACTCAATGTAGTATAATATACCTTGAAGAGCAACCGGGAGAATCAGGTATGACACAAAAGACAGAGCCAGTATCATACTTGTTGCCCCATTCAGTGAGGTGCAGTTTTGTGGAATGTCTCCCATGGAAGACTCTGATTTTCCGGAAACAAGACAAGAGCTCTCAGGCCTTGTTGGCAAATGAAACAGAAGAGCCATTGCATTCAGGATTAGACGCCTGTGTAAAATAGAAAACTTTTCAGCATTCACCGGTGAATGAAGCATGCTTTGCTACCAATGGCTGTGGAGATCTGGTTCCAGTCAGTGCAGCACATGAAGTTGCAGTCTGCTCACAAAATGCTCCCTGCCTTGTATAGTGTTTATACAGGGAAGCTCTCAGATTGAGGGATGAGAGCATGCACAAAGCCAGCTGAATACAGACTGCCAATGAACAGCAGTGCAGCGCACGCTGGAATAGCGTGTCCCCAGGAAGACCCACTTTCAACACCAGTTTCACATAGGCTCTCCGTGCTTATTCATGAATGAAAACGGCACAGCATTGGTAGTCCTGATTAGGTTTACATGCAACAGGGAAAAACAATTTGGAATTCTCCCCATCAAGAGATAATGCTCTCCTGCTCGTAACTGTGGAGTACTTATGTCACTCATGGGGACAGTATGTATTGCAGATTTCTATCCGTGAAACACGGATGTTCCACTCTCCTAAGAAAAGGCCCTCTTGGGAAAGGAACACGAATCAAGGGGACAGAGTGAGAATGAGCTATTACAGCAGGCAGCAATAAGAATAATAGTCACAGCAAAGAGATAACAGTGCAGCACACATTTGCCACAGACTTAACCAAGGAAGATGCCTGTGCACTACAGCCTACGAAAGCAACTCCGAACAGCAGTTCACAGTGTAATTGCTTTCCCATAGCAGGAAAAGGTATAGAGAAAGGAAAATTGAGAATTCTTCTCCCGGGTCACACACAGTGCTTTTTCCCCACGTAATGTGTAAAGTCTCAGATCACTCATTGGGAACTATGGAGTTGAGCACTCCTGAACTGAAAGGGTGACAAGCCGCACGCCAAAGCAGTCACCATGTAGAGCTTAAATAGACATGAAAGGGAACTACTGAGAAACAGGATTACAGCATGCACCAATGCCTTATGGGACTCAATGCCAGAAAATAACAGGCAGCACACTTTTCACACAGCGTTTTCCAAGGCAGATTCACATTCCAAACAAGCACAACCAAGGCATTCAGCTCTTTCCCGTCAAGGCGTTTGGCAGAGTAATTGTGTATCCTACGACACACAAATTTGAAAAGGAGAGAGGTTTCAGATTGCACCCAGTGAAATCACCGGGTCATGCATCCTGTCCTATGCAGTTCCCTTTGCCAACCATGTGGCAACATTGAGTTGCACATTCCAATAGGTGTCCTATTAAAGAACTCTTAGGTCAAACAAATGCACTCTGCAGAGCATCACTACCAATGAGAAGAAAACTGTGAGACTCATGTCTTGCAGCATGCACCAAGCTAAAATAACATTGATAGCCCATCAATAGTGCAGCACACATTGGAAAACCTCTGTCGCAAGGAAGATGCACTTTCACGACAAGCCTAACAGAGGCCGTCTACGCTTACTCAGCAAGGCAAACGGGGAAGTAACTGCCTTTCGTAGCATAGAGAAACGCCAACGGGTAAAACTTTTTAGCATTCAAACAGACTTCAAGTACTGCTTTTCTACAAGTAAGTGTGGAGCACTCATTTGCTTCAGTGTGGCACATATTACATGCTCATTCCTGTTTGTGAAGTATTGACACCACCATCTGCTGTGCTCAATCAAGCTGTACCTTGAGAATCGTGTATTGCACCGTCCACCAAGCAGGAAGAAAACTACCAGAAAATAAATAATAATGCAGTAAACGTTTGACACAGCGTTTCCCAACCTGATACAGACTCACAACAAGCAAGCGTAGCCTGTCAGCTCTTACTCGTAAAGGCCAACGGAAGAGCAATTGCTTTGGATAGAATCAAAGACATTTTGGATGTCAATAGGTGAACAAATAATGCTTTCCCAAAAATCACAGTGAATCGGTTATTTCACTGTGTGGCACCATGGAGTTGTGCGTGTTTACACAGGAAACATACAATACAGCTCAGTGAGGCATATGCACTCAATGTAGTATAATATACCTTGAAGAGCAACCGGGAGAATCAGGTATGACACAAAAGACAGAGCCAGTATCATACTTGTTGCCCCATTCAGTGAGGTGCAGTTTTGTGGAATGTCTCCCATGGAAGACTCTGATTTTCCGAAAACAAGACAAAAGCTCTCAGGCCTTGTTGGCAAATGAAACAGAAGAGCCATTGCATTCAGGATTAGACGCCTGTGTAAAATAGAAAACTTTTCAGCATTCACCGGTGAATGAAGCATGCTTTGCTACCAATGGCTGTGGAGATCTGGTTCCAGTCAGTGCAGCACATGAAGTTGCAGTCTGCTCACAAAATGCTCCCTGCCTTGTATAGTGTTTATACAGGGAAGCTCTCAGATTGAGGGATGAGAGCATGCCAAAGCCAGCTGAATACAGACTGCCAATGAACAGCAGTGCAGCGCAGGCTGGAATAGCGTGACCCCAGGAATACCCACCTTCAACACCAGTTTCACATAGGCTCTCTGTGCTTATTCATGAATGAAAACGGCACAGCATTGGTAGTCCTGATTAGGTTTACATGCAACAGGGAAAAACAATTTGGAATTCTCCCCATCAAGAGATAATGCTCTCCTGCTCGTAACTGTGGAGTACTTATGTCACTCATGGGGACAGTATGTATTGCAGATTTCTATCCGTGAAACACGGATGTTCCACTCTCCTAAGAAAAGGCCCTCTTGGGAAAGGAACACAAATCAAGGGGACAGGGTGAGAATGAGCTATTACAGCAGGGAGCAATGAAGAATAATAGTCACAGCAAAGAGATAACACTGCAGCACACATTTGGCACAGATTTAACCAAGGAAGATGCCTGTGCACTACAGCCTACGAAAGACAACTCCGAACAGCAGTCCACAGTGTAATTGCTTTCCCATAACAGGAAAAGGTATAGAGAAAGAAAAATTGAGAATTCTTCTCCCGGGTCACACACAGTGCTTTCACACACGTAATGTGAATGTCTCAGATCTCTCATTGTGGAACTATGGAGTTGAGCACTCCTGAACGTGAAATGTTGACAGGCAGCACGCCAAAGCAGTCACCCTGTAGAGCGAAGTAGACATGAAAGGGAACTAGTGACAAACAGGATTACAGCATGCACCAATGCCTTATGGGACTCAATGCCAGAAAATAACAGTGCAGCACATTTTCACGCAGCGTTTTCCAAGGCAGTTTCACATTCCAAACAAGCACAACCAAGGCATTCAGCTCTTTCCCGTCAAGGCGTTTGGCACAGTAACTGTGTATCCTATGACACAAAAATTTGAAAGGGAGAATCGTTTCAGATTGCACCCACTGAATTCACCGGGTAATGCATCCTTACTGTACTATGCAGTTCCCTTTGCCCACCATGTGGCACCATTGAGCTGCACATTCCAATACGTGTCCTATTAAAGAACTCTTAGGTGAAACAAATGCACTCTGCAGAGCATCACTACCAAGGAGAAGAAAACTGTGAGACTCATGTCTTGCAGCATGCACCAAGCTAAAATAACATTGATAGCCCATAAATAGTGCAGCACACATTGGAAAACCTCTGTCGCAAGGAAGATGCACTTTCACAACAAGCCTAACAGAGGCCGTCTACGCTTACTCAGCAAGGCAAATGGGGAAGTAACTGCCTTTCGTCTCATAGAGAAACGCCAACGGGTAAAACTTCTTAGTATTCAAACGGACTTCAAGTACTGCTTTTCTACAAGTAAGTGTGGAGCACTCATTTGCTTCAGTGTGGCACATATTACATGCTCATTCCTGTTTGTGAAGTATTGACACAACCCTCTGCTGTGCTCAATCAAGCTGTACCTTGAGAATCGTGTATTGCACCGTACACCAAGCAGGAAGAAAACTACCAGAAAATAAATAATAATGCAGTAACCTTTTGACACAGCGTTTCCCAACCTGATACAGACTCACAACAAGCAAGCGTAGCCTGTCAGCTCTTACTCGTAAAGGCCAACGGAAGAGCAATTGCTTTGGATAGAATCAAAGACATTTTGGATGTCAATAGGTGAACAAATAATGCTTTCCCAAAAATCACAGTGAATCGGTTATTTCACTGTGTGGCACACATGGAGTTGTGCGTGTTTACACAGGAAACATACAATACAGCTCAGTGAGGCATATGCACTCAATGTAGTATAATATACCTTGAAGAGCAACCGGGAGAATCAGGTATGACACAAAAGACAGAGCCAGTATCATACTTGTTGCCCCATTCAGTGAGGTGCAGTTTTGTGGAATGTCTCCCATGGAAGACTCTGATTTTCCGGAAACAAGACAAAGCTCTCAGGCCTTGTTGGCAAATGAAACAGAAGAGCCATTGCATTCAGGATTAGACGCCTGTGTAAAATAGAAAACTTTTCAGCATTCACCGGTGAATGAAGCATGCTTTGCTACCAATGGCTGTGGAGATCTGGTTCCAGTCAGTGCAGCACATGAAGTTGCAGTCTGCTCACAAAATGCTCCCTGCCTTGTATAGTGTTTATACAGGGAAGCTCTCAGATTGAGGGATGAGAGCATGCACAAAGCCAGCTGAATACAGACTGCCAATGAACAGCAGTGCAGCGCAGGCTGGAATAGCGTGTCCCCAGGAATACCCACTTCAACACCAGTTTCACATAGGCTCTCTGTGCTTATTCATGAATGAAAACGGCACAGCATTGGTAGTCCTGATTAGGTTTACATGCAACAGGGAAAAACAATTTGGAATTCTCCCCATCAAGAGATAATGCTCTCCTGCTCGTAACTGTGGAGTACTTATGTCACTCATGGGGACAGTATGTATTGCAGATTTCTATCCGTGAAACACGGATGTTCCACTCTCCTAAGAAAAGGCCCTCTTGGGAAAGGAACACAAATCAAGGGGACAGGTGAGAATGAGCTATTACAGCAGGGAGCAATGAAGAATAATAGTCACAGCAAAGAGATAACACTGCAGCACACATTTGGCACAGATTTAACCAAGGAAGATGCCTGTGCACTACAGCCTACGAAAGACAACTCCGAACAGCAGTCCACAGTGTAATTGCTTTCCCATAACAGGAAAAGGTATAGAGAAAGAAAATTGAGAATTCTTCTCCCGGGTCACACACAGTGCTTTCACACACGTAATGTGAATGTCTCAGATCTCTCATTGTGGAACTATGGAGTTGAGCACTCCTGAACGTGAAATGTTGACAGGCAGCACGCCAAAGCAGTCACCCTGTAGAGCGAAGTAGACATGAAAGGGAACTAGTGAGAAACAGGATTACAGCATGCACCAATGCCTTATGGGACTCAATGCCAGAAAATAACAGTGCAGCACATTTTCACGCAGCGTTTTCCAAGGCAGTTTCACATTCCAAACAAGCACAACCAAGGCATTCAGCTCTTTCCCGTCAAGGCGTTTGGCACAGTAATTGTGTATCCTACGACACAAAAATTTGAAAGGGAGAATCGTTTCAGATTGCACCCACTAAAATTCACCGGGTAATGCATCCTTACTGTACTATGCAGTTCCCTTTGCCCACCATGTGGCAACATTGAGCTGCACATTCCAATAGGTGTCCTATTAAAGAACTCTTAGGTGAAACAAATGCACTCTGCAGAGCATCACTACCAAGGAGAAGAAAACTGTGAGACTCATGTCTTGCAGCATGCACCAAGCTAAAATAACATTGATAGCCCATAAATAGTGCAGCACACATTGGAAAACCTCTGTCGCAAGGAAGATGCACTTTCACAACAAGCCTAACAGAGGCCGTCTACGCTTACTCAGCAAGGCAAATGGGGAAGTAACTGCCTTTCGTCTCATAGAGAAACGCCAACGGGTAAAACTTCTTAGTATTCAAACGGACTTCAAGTACTGCTTTTCTACAAGTAAGTGTGGAGCACTCATTTGCTTCAGTGTGGCACATATTACATGCTCATTCCTGTTTGTGAAGTATTGACACAACCCTCTGCTGTGCTCAATCAAGCTGTACCTTGAGAATCGTGTATTGCACCGTACACCAAGCAGGAAGAAAACTACCAGAAAATAAATAATAATGCAGTAACCTTTTGACACAGCGTTTCCCAACCTGATACAGACTCACAACAAGCAAGCGTAGCCTGTCAGCTCTTACTCGTAAAGGCCAACGGAAGAGCAATTGCTTTGGATAGAATCAAAGACATTTTGGATGTCAATAGGTGAACAAATAATGCTTTCCCAAAAATCACAGTGAATCGGTTATTTCACTGTGTGGCACCATGGAGTTGTGCGTGTTTACACAGGAAACATACAATACAGCTCAGTGAGGCATATGCACTCAATGTAGTATAATATACCTTGAAGAGCAACCGGGAGAATCAGGTATGACACAAAAGACAGAGCCAGTATCATACTTGTTGCCCCATTCAGTGAGGTGCAGTTTTGTGGAATGTCTCCCATGGAAGACTCTGATTTTCCGAAAACAAGACAAAAGCTCTCAGGCCTTGTTGGCAAATGAAACAGAAGAGCCATTGCATTCAGGATTAGACGCCTGTGTAAAATAGAAAACTTTTCAGCATTCACCGGTGAATGAAGCATGCTTTGCTACCAATGGCTGTGGAGATCTGGTTCCAGTCAGTGCAGCACATGAAGTTGCAGTCTGCTCACAAAATGCTCCCTGCCTTGTATAGTGTTTATACAGGGAAGCTCTCAGATTGAGGGATGAGAGCATGCACAAAGCCAGCTGAATACAGACTGCCAATGAACAGCAGTGCAGCGCAGGCTGGAATAGCGTGTCCCCAGGAATACCCACCTTCAACACCAGTTTCACATAGGCTCTCTGTGCTTATTCATGAATGAAAACGGCACAGCATTGGTAGTCCTGATTAGGTTTACATGCAACAGGGAAAAACAATTTGGAATTCTCCCCATCAAGAGATAATGCTCTCCTGCTCGTAACTGTGGAGTACTTATGTCACTCATGGGGACAGTATGTATTGCAGATTTCTATCCGTGAAACACGGATGTTCCACTCTCCTAAGAAAAGGCCCTCTTGGGAAAGGAACACAAATCAAGGGGACAGGGTGAGAATGAGCTATTACAGCAGGGAGCAATGAAGAATAATAGTCACAGCAAAGAGATAACACTGCAGCACACATTTGGCACAGATTTAACCAAGGAAGATGCCTGTGCACTACAGCCTACGAAAGACAACTCCGAACAGCAGTCCACAGTGTAATTGCTTTCCCATAACAGGAAAAGGTATAGAGAAAGAAAAATTGAGAATTCTTCTCCCGGGTCACACACAGTGCTTTCACACACGTAATGTGAATGTCTCAGATCTCTCATTGTGGAACTATGGAGTTGAGCACTCCTGAACGTGAAATGTTGACAGGCAGCACGCCAAAGCAGTCACCCTGTAGAGCGAAGTAGACATGAAAGGGAACTAGTGAGAAACAGGATTACAGCATGCACCAATGCCTTATGGGACTCAATGCCAGAAAATAACAGTGCAGCACATTTTCACACAGCGTTTTCCAAGGCAGTTTCACATTCCAAACAAGCACAACCAAGGCATTCAGCTCTTTCCCGTCAAGGCGTTTGGCACAGTAATTGTGTATCCTACGACACAAAAATTTGAAAGGGAGAACGTTTCAGATTGCACCCACTAAAATTTCACCGGGTAATGCATCCTTACTGTACTATGCAGTTCCCTTTGCCCACCATGTGGCACCATTGAGCTGCACATTCCAATACGTGTCCTATTAAAGAACTCTTAGGTCAAACAAATGCACTCTGCAGAGCATCACTACCAAGGAGAAGAAAACTGTGAGACTCATGTCTTGCAGCATGCACCAAGCTAAAATAACATTGATAGCCCATAAATAGTGCAGCACACATTGGAAAACCTCTGTCGCAAGGAAGATGCACTTTCACAACAAGCCTAACAGAGGCCGTCTACGCTTACTCAGCAAGGCAAATGGGGAAGTAACTGCCTTTCGTCTCATAGAGAAACGCCAACGGGTAAAACTTTTTAGCATTCAAACAGACTTCAAGTACTGCTTTTCTACAAGTAAGTGTGGAGCACTCATTTGCTTCAGTGTGGCACATATTACATGCTCATTCCTGTTTGTGAAGTATTGACACAACCCTCTGCTGTGCTCAATCAAGCTGTACCTTGAGAATCGTGTATTGCACCGTACACCAAGCAGGAAGAAAACTACCAGAAAATAAATAATAATGCAGTAACCTTTTGACACAGCGTTTCCCAACCTGATACAGACTCACAACAAGCAAGCGTAGCCTGTCAGCTCTTACTCGTAAAGGCCAACGGAAGAGCAATTGCTTTGGATAGAATCAAAGACATTTTGGATGTCAATAGGTGAACAAATAATGCTTTCCCAAAAATCACAGTGAATCGGTTATTTCACTGTGTGGCACCATGGAGTTGTGCGTGTTTACACAGGAAACATACAATACAGCTCAGTGAGGCATATGCACTCAATGTAGTATAATATACCTTGAAGAGCAACCGGGAGAATCAGGTATGACACAAAAGACAGAGCCAGTATCATACTTGTTGCCCCATTCAGTGAGGTGCAGTTTTGTGGAATGTCTCCCATGGAAGACTCTGATTTTCCGAAAACAAGACAAAGCTCTCAGGCCTTGTTGGCAAATGAAACAGAAGAGCCATTGCATTCAGGATTAGACGCCTGTGTAAAATAGAAAACTTTTCAGCATTCACCGGTGAATGAAGCATGCTTTGCTACCAATGGCTGTGGAGATCTGGTTCCAGTCAGTGCAGCACATGAAGTTGCAGTCTGCTCACAAAATGCTCCCTGCCTTGTATAGTGTTTATACAGGGAAGCTCTCAGATTGAGGGATGAGAGCATGCACAAAGCCAGCTGAATACAGACTGCCAATGAACAGCAGTGCAGCGCAGGCTGGAATAGCGTGACCCCAGGAATACCCACCTTCAACACCAGTTTCACATAGGCTCTCTGTGCTTATTCATGAATGAAAACGGCACAGCATTGGTAGTCCTGATTAGGTTTACATGCAACAGGGAAAAACAATTTGGAATTCTCCCCATCAAGAGATAATGCTCTCCTGCTCGTAACTGTGGAGTACTTATGTCACTCATGGGGACAGTATGTATTGCAGATTTCTATCCGTGAAACACGGATGTTCCACTCTCCTAAGAAAAGGCCCTCTTGGGAAAGGAACACAAATCAAGGGGACAGGGTGAGAATGAGCTATTACAGCAGGGAGCAATGAAGAATAATAGTCACAGCAAAGAGATAACACTGCAGCACACATTTGGCACAGATTTAACCAAGGAAGATGCCTGTGCACTACAGCCTACGAAAGACAACTCCGAACAGCAGTCCACAGTGTAATTGCTTTCCCATAACAGGAAAAGGTATAGAGAAAGAAAAATTGAGAATTCTTCTCCCGGGTCACACACAGTGCTTTCACACACGTAATGTGAATGTCTCAGATCTCTCATTGTGGAACTATGGAGTTGAGCACTCCTGAACGTGAAATGTTGACAGGCAGCACGCCAAAGCAGTCACCCTGTAGAGCGAAGTAGACATGAAAGGGAACTAGTGACAAACAGGATTACAGCATGCACCAATGCCTTATGGGACTCAATGCCAGAAAATAACAGTGCAGCACATTTTCACGCAGCGTTTTCCAAGGCAGTTTCACATTCCAAACAAGCACAACCAAGGCATTCAGCTCTTTCCCGTCAAGGCGTTTGGCACAGTAACTGTGTATCCTACGACACAAAAATTTGAAAGGGAGAATCGTTTCAGATTGCACCCACTGAATTCACCGGGTAATGCATCCTTACTGTACTATGCAGTTCCCTTTGCCCACCATGTGGCACCATTGAGCTGCACATTCCAATACGTGTCCTATTAAAGAACTCTTAGGTGAAACAAATGCACTCTGCAGAGCATCACTACCAAGGAGAAGAAAACTGTGAGACTCATGTCT